>JBBMOI010000015.1:217500-302500 GCA_038088405.1 Porites divaricata | reverse complement strand
AACAAAAACGAAATAGAAATTAATACTGTACTGTGAAAGTAATCAAATAAGTTCGTCAAGTCATGTTTTTTGATGTAAAAATCAAAAAAATTGCGGGTGGCAATCTTTTGCATTTCCGGTGTCTGGCATGTTGGGTGGTGGAATTTAATTACAAGTGTCCATTTAATACAGGTGGCAACAATAGAAATGACCATTTCAGGTACTTTTTTGTCGTCCGCGTCCACTTAATAGAGGTGTCCGCTTAATAAACGTTTCATTTAAAGTAAATGAGTGAAATAAATTTGGCGACTTTGGCTACTGTCTGCTTAATAGAGGGTGTCTGTTTAATACGGTGTCCGCTTAATACAGGTTTCACTGTAGTTTTGAAGCCAAGAATAAGGAACAAGAGTCAAAGACCGCATGTAAAATGGGGTGAGTTAAAGAGCGGGGAGGGGGTAGGGTCCTTCCCCTCCCCCCCTCTTTCCCATTTTTGTTCAATTTTTCTTGCAGCCAAAACCAAAAAATCCCATTCCTCGTTGTTCCTCGGTCTTTCTTTGCTTCGAAACCACACACAAACACTTGCTATGCGGGCTATGTGGGGGACAGTAGCGCCTCCCTCCCAAATTCTCCCCTCGCCTCCTTAAGCAAAGGTAAAAGTTAATGGCCCACTGTCAATATATAAAATTTATATATTCTAACCTGACTCTGATGCTTTCTGGTCATATTTCTATAATTGGTTTGGTTTTTTTCTCCTTAAGTCTCTTCTGGGAATTGCGAGACAATGGAGTCGTGAAAAATTTGCAATTTTGTCCCTTGAACTCCTGGAAGACGAGTCATGTTAGAATTTTAATAATAGTTCTGTTTCTCTTTTGTCAACATCATGTTCAGAAAACAGCTTTTATTAGAACCTTTGAATGGCATTTTCAGCATTTGTGAATCCTGGAGAAAAAATGCTTTTAATCTATAATAAAAATATAAATAATAATAATAATAATAATAACAAAAATAATATTAATTATTATTAGGATTATTAGTATTATTATTATTAAGTACAGAGGTGTACGGCTAAGTGCCCTTCTAGTGTCGAATGAACTAAAAGACATTTTGTACAAAAACTCAGTTTAATGATTGCGTTGGATACCTTTAACATAGTTTTAACTAACTTCAATTCATAAACATCATTTAAGCGTCAAAAAATATTACTTCAGCAAAATACCGCTGCAATTAGAATTTATTCAATTGAAGTAATAGAACAGAATCAAGGCCACTTTTCTTTGGCATCAAAAGGGTTTACGTTCAAAATTTAATGAAAAAAAGAGATCTATGAAGTTGATCTTACACTATGAGCAGTCTCTCTTCTTTCTTAGTCCGTCGAGCGAAACGCGTTGGAAAGAAAATGACAAAGCGCGAGACGGGAGAGGCTTCTCGCGCTGCCACGCTCGCGCGCACCTGCCCTCCTCTAACTAAAGAGACTTCTCACGCCTTCAGTCTCGTGCGTGGTCATTTTCGTGTCTCGAGTGTTTCTCTAGACGGACTAAAAAACAGGGGAGACTGTGCGTAGTCTGAATTGATCTCAACAAGAACCTTACGGGTTTAAAATTTTTCTTTTAGCCACCTTCACACGTCCAAAAAAATCTGTAGAAAAAATGTGTTGCGCTTGGTATTCAGTGGCGGATTCAGACCTTCAGATAAGGAGGGGGGGGGGGAGGCGGTCACCCAGACCCTGAATTAAGGGGAGGCAGTCTAAAAAAAAAATTTCGGCCCTTCGGGCCTCAGTTTGGTCTAAAAATAAGGTGGGGCGGCCCCCCCGGGCTTCTGCTTAGGCATAAAAACTTTGTTTTCCTCGTGGTTTCTATGATGGTCCGAGTGTAAACGTTAGTTTAGCGCGTGCCGTACTCACTAACGGCGCGTGTGACCGTGATTTTAACTGTCAATCACTTTTCTGCGTGCTGTGAATGCATCTTCGATCCTTTGGCCAGAAATGAAATGACTTGGTCACCATAAGTAGCATTTTGATTCCAGTTTGAGATCGCCAATATAGTAAATCTCAGAACTGACTGAGCATCCAAAGCGATAAGGAGAGATTGCTTGCTAGTTAACTAGCACTAAACATCGATAATTACGTGACTGAGAGAAAAAAATAAGATTTTCTACTCAGTTTTGAAACCACGGTAACGCAAGTGATTTTTTGCGTTAAGTGCAAAGATGGCTCACGACATGTCAAACCTAAGTCATTTCCCAGTTAAAGAACTCTCACTTTCAAAACGAGGCTAAGTACAAGACCTTCCTTGTGAATATGAGTTTTCTTTGCATGAGAATAAAGAATTATTACAAAAGGAAGTTAATGGCGTTGCACGAAGCCTCGCTTTGAAACAACTCGGAAATGGCCTATTTACATTAAAAAAAATACAGAAGCTTTATGCGTATGCTTGGCCATCCGAAGACGACAGTTTACAACGAGGAAGAGCAGATGGCTGTCCACAGGTCATAATAACTGGCACAGATATATGCTTGATAACGTGGCTTTCACTACCACAACAACATCCACGTCGGATTGGTATCATCTGAGTCAGATGCTCATAGCTAACTGGATCGCGGTGGTGGACTGTGCACTCAGGGGCTGGGTGGACTGTGTAGTCAGTTGCTGGGGATGCTGCAATGTAGCCTGAGTGAGAAATCACTTGGAATGCTGCCGTTTCTCGCGTGGGTTGAGTATGCGCAGGAGCTTGCTTTCCGTGATTCTTACCTGCGCATGCGCGGTCTGTCTCTAAGATGCCGCTGTCGTAAAGGTTTTTGATTGGCTTGTAGTTGTACGGAAGATCGACAAACTTGTAGACTAATCGTTGGCCGCTCACCTTTAAAAGTAAAACAAATTCGCAAATTACTTTCACTTGTTAGATGAAAATTTAGCGACGACTTAGTCACGATTTTGGGAATTTTTGTCATAAACGTTAGGTTATAGTTTCGCTGAACGTTAAAAATACATGAAACTTGGAGAGGGTCTCGGTTATATAGAAATCGTAATATCTTAAGCAGTTAGTTGAGTTTTGCGCGACTTTGATGTAACACGAATTCGACCCCAGCCAGGCGGGTTACTCACCGTGAAACGTTTACATGGCAAAATGTGACCCGGGCTGAGAGGGTTACCCCGTCTGGCAGACCGGGGAACCCGCCTCGGCGGGTGACCCCACCTGTCATGTAGACGTGATGAAATTAAAATATATGAGAGATTATATGGACAGGCGGGTTACCTCACCCACATGGGGTCCCTATCTCAATTTAAAAGGCCTCTACTGACTGATGCCATACGAAATTTATGGAAAGCGATGTACAACATGCATGTCCAGAGTCCACTCACCTTTTTAATAATATTCTTTTGATAATAATATCGAAGTGCCCTGCTCAACTTGTCGTAATTCATCCCAGGGCGTTGTTTGAGCTCGCCCCAGCGTTTCGCCACCTCCTCCTGATTGCGTAATTTGAATTCTCTCTTGTCTTTATCCGTCCACGTGATCAAGGAAACGTAACGCTCGTCGGCAAGAAGTTCAAGAAGGAATTCCCATAAGTGGAAAGCACTTCGTGAAGTACCGCGTTTCTTAGCGAATGAATCTACGCCTATGAGGGAGAAAAGTGATTTGTCACGATTTTCAAGGATACAAGTAACAGACCTACCTGCCGGTCACACAAGCCTCCACCCCCCCCCCCCCCCCCCACCTTAAAAGCCCTCCTCTAGTTCTTATGTGATAACAGACGTTTCACATGACGTCACTGCGACCACATTGTTGTTCCAAAACAATGAAACGGCGGCCATGTTGGTGCCCACCAAGACAACCCTATACTGTTTGGTATTATTAAATGTGAGGACGAGATCATGTTTGTGAAACATATTTTATTACTGACAAAACTATATCTATACTCTTGTAGACAGAACAAATATTCTCCCTCCATTAGAGTTCTTAATTCCAAAATTAATACTGTTTTCTTAATCGACACAATGATCGCTAAGTCAAACAATATAACTTGGAGACTCACAATATGAAATGGAGCAAATATAAATCTGATTAGCATACGATCCTTTCTTTTTTTTTTTTTTGTATTTTAATAAATTTTTATTTTGTTATAGACCTGTTTCATATTGGCGGCTTATTAACATATTCTTTTATATATATGATAATTCGCCTTTCTAACCTCGTTAGCATGTGCAAAATACAAAGAAAAACTTTCTTTTGAACGAGGTCAGAAAGGCTAATTATCATACATGTAAAAGAATACATTAATAGGCCGCCATTATGAAAGAGGTCGATGTATTACATTTTTTTTTACACACTGACTTATGAACACGTAAGAAAAATAGAAAAAAAAAACGAAAAGGAAAACTAAACATTTATACATCGCAGACTTGCAAAAATCATCATACTTACAAAAAAGAAATAAACAAAAAAACAAACGATCCTTTCGCCGCTTACTTCATTTATTATTACTCTTTATTAAGTTTTTCATGTAAATAGAGAAGAAGGTACTGGGGTGTGTTTCTTTTTTTCTTTTTTGTCAGTATGTAATTGTGTGTGTCTGCGATGTCAACCTCGTTCCCAGGTTCTCTCCTACCCACCCTCCTTCGGGAGAGAACCCTGGGAACGAGGTTGCCGCGATGTATATATGTTTAGTTTTCTTTTTTTCTATTTTTCCTACGTGTTCATAAGGGTCAGTGTGTAAAAAAAATGTAATGCATAACAAAATAAAAATTCATTAAAATACAGAAAAAAAAGACCTGTGGGAATTGAACTCTTTTCTTATGTAATAACGTTCCTTTGTTTCAATAAATTAGCAAAGATGCTGGCCACGTTAGTGAAAACGCTGCATTTGGTCAGACTCGTTCCCAGTCGTTCCTGAGGCGGTTTTGATTAGAACGCATTGCATCAAGGGAAGGCCGCCATTCCCAGCCTGCCCCGCGACCTTGACATCATTTCTCCCCTTTCTTTCATCGCCTTTGAAGAACAAATAAGTAGGGATTGGGAACGAGTCTGGTATTTGGTATAGTTTTCGTGCCGGCGCAAAAGCTATCCATTAGAGTGTAAACACAGCCTATATCGCGTTAATCGCTTGCCTTACAGAAGTTCCAGACCTGTTACCTTTAAGAGGCATCACAACATTTCAAATATCTCTTAACGCTATCTCCATCTTCTATTGATAGTTTTCTGGCAAATATTCCAAATATTATAACAACATCCTGTACTACTAGATCTCCAAATGATTTGTAAATATTAAAGTCGCTTAATTTAATATTGATACCCTTCATCAAAGGTGTCAGACAAGCGGATTTCCCTTTCTCCAAAGCTTTCCGAAATACATGTACCTTGGCGGAAATTTATTTGTCAAATGAATGGAATCCGATTATCTTGTTTCGAAAGAAAAGTTTTCTCTTGGTTTGAATCCAGTATATCTGGCTGTAATTAAGCATTGAAATTTCCTTAGGCTGTGTCCATTAAGTTTCTTATTGTTTGCCCAGTCCAACCCCGACAGAACTTAGGATCAAATTGAGCACGGTTTCGAAAACGCCAGCCCGTGTGTTTTGGCAAGATGGTCAGTGCTTTTCCCTCTTAACTCTTTTTTAAGCCCCAGTATCCACATGCCAATTTGAATTCCCTCTTTTGATCCCCATATATTTGCTTGAAGGATTAGTTGAGAGAATTTGATTCACGATTAAAGCAGTTCATACTTGATGATTATTTTATCAATTCTCCTAGCCTTCTCCCCTTGTGTTGTATGGAAAATGTTAGGAGAAAACTGATGAAGGTCGCTATAGGGACTCAAAGAGTTAAAGGAGCTGTCTCGTGAGGTTTATCATCACGCAAACAATGAGAACTGTTACTATTAACATCCTACTCAAACAGTGAATATCAGGATGCGGGGCAAGCTATGGTCTTGACTGTAAAATGTTCTTCAGTGCCAGAGTAGTCAAAGTAAAAATATATACCCGGTAACAAGTAACGGTTAGGTAGTCCTGCTGAGTTGCTTTGCGTAAGTTTCACGTGACAGAAGATCCAAACTTGCGTGATCAGATTAAAGCCTCGTTCACACGAAAGCTTAAGCCTGTTTATTTAATGGCTGTTTGGTTAAATCTGGTTTTAAAATGTTACTTTCATAAGAGGTGGTTACTGACTTAATTAAGTTGATTGCAGATTTAGTGCAAATTTAGTGTAATTACAAGATACGTTGAGTTTCATTTGAATCCTGTGTGAAAACCTGTGTTTCAATTTTCCGTGTCTGTTTTTCATTTTTTTAAAGCTGGTTTAATTAAACATGTTTAGTCGGTGTGAATGGACATAAGTTCAATCAATTCCGTTCATTGTTAGTGGAAGGTCATGGCTGCATACGTTACAAGTCCTAGTAATTGAGCAACCTGGGCCGAGTTGTTCAAAGCTGGGTAATGACCCAGGGTTAGTGCGAGATTTGAATTCAGATTTGAAAGTTTAAAAAGCATTTTAGTTTTAATTCTTTTTGTCTACAAGTTGATGATTGGAAGCTTTAAAAATAACAGAGAAATCATCCGAGAAAATGCTTTTGAACGCAAGAAAAAGAAACCCGGGTTAAATTTAAGCCCGGATTAAGAGCTAATCGGCTTTCGACCAACTAGGCATTGGAGGTTAGGATTGCGGTCTCTTCTGGTCGCCCGCAATATTGTTAGTGCGACAGAAGGAGAAACTTAACTTGAGGTAACCGCTTATGCCATCTTCATTAAATATTTCGTTTCCTATCGCCCTAGTGGAAAATTACTTTAATTGGATAAAAGTTGAAGACTTCCCTTTAAGTAATCCTTGAAAAATCATCCTGTATTCTGTGAAAAAAACATAGTTTAGTTCGAACTTTTTTGGAATGAAAATCAATGTTACCTTCAATTATCACCAATCGTTACACGATAGAGTTTCATTTTTAATTTAATAACTTGATCCCGAGGCTAGTTATGGCCATTGTGTTTGTCCCACCGACCGCATCTACTTTTACGAAAAATCCAGGTTTTTGATAACGGCATGTCCTTACTTGTAAAGGACGTGAGGTACTGAGACAGCGGGTATTTTCTAGAGTAAGGTGTGACGTTTACTCGGGACACTTTTTCGCTGAGGAGCGCATTTAGTTTTCCTGATATTTATGTGGACAGATTAAAAACCTTCAAACAACCGCAGTCAACTGAATATGACATTCTATATATAGCGAGAAATGCTGTACATCTTGGATATTATACTACTTTGATCGCACCTCACGAGTTTGCTAGACTTGTTAAAACACGAAAACTGAACAGAACGAACGCTGCTAACATTACAAAGGCTAGACGTGGGCTAAATACTATATACTATATACTACCAAAAATCTTTTTTTTGACAATGGCATGGCCTTACTTATAAACGACGTGAGGGACTGAGACAGCGGGTATTTTCTAGAGTAAGTAAAGTAGTGACGTCTGTTCGGGACGCTTTTTCGAGAAAGCGTAGGCGCTCATTTGAGAAAATACGACACTAACCTCTCCTTCGACGGAGAAATTTTGAAATTAGTTTGCGTGAGCATTTACACGTACTTCTGCTATTCACGTGCTGCTAACGCAGGCTTAATACGCATATGCCTCCTACGTGAAAATATTTTACCTTAAATATGTATTTTTAAGAAGATATACTATTTTGTAAATAATATTCAACAATTAATCACCGTGTATTGATTGTTTTTCTTCTCACTCATATTCCTATTCCTAAGTGAAACGTCAAGCTTCGCATTTGTCTTTTATACCAACAAAGGAAATAGTTTTTGAATAAATGAATGATCTTTGTTCAACTCAGTAGGAAATTAAAACAGTAGTACATGAGGTACTAGTTTGAATTACCTTGATATGTAAAGTATACAAGTAATAATAAAACCTCAAATTTTTTATTCAAGAGTAAAATTCATGAAAGTCCTTAATAAATTAATGAGTGACAACAATAGGGCCATTTATACGAGAAAAAATAAGACGCGTCTTCAATAAGACGTGAACTTTCCGTATAAACGGCACATTTCGTCTAAAATAAGACGCGACTTAGCTAAGTCGCGTCTTATTTTAGACTAAAGTGCCGTTTATACGGAAAGTTCACGTCTTATTTTTTCTCGTATAAATGGCCCTATATAATGTCTCCGTGTCATTTCGACAATTTAGACCTTAAAAATATCGAATGGATTTAAGACTTCTAGGCATCTTCACCAAAAAATCCGGCGTTTCCTTAAGGTCATATTCCAAACAATGCAAATAAGTATCGCCAGTTTTTTCTTCCGTATTGTTTTATTTTCTTGCCGAAGCCGATTGCCAGTTTGTAAACTAAATGAGAAGACTCATTTGACTGTTCAGTTACGAAGATATTTATCATATCTACTTGCCCTGAATATAAGCTGAATAACCTACAAATGAATCATCAGATTCATTATTAAAGAGAAGTTTCAGAATAAAAACGACTCGGTGCGGGCTCTATTTATGAGTTTTTTAAATTTGGTGGTATATAGTGTATTAACACATTGGTGCTCTCTTTTGTTATGGTGCGAGTATAAGTGAGGTATTTTATTATAACTTTTAAGTAAAGTCTTGAATGTAACTATTCAAGCGGAAAGCCGCTGCTTAAAGTTTTTGTGGTGATAAGGCCATGAAAGGTAGTTATAACCTCAAAGTCTACTCTTGGATAAAATTTTCTTGCTTAACCGCATTTGAAAGAAAACCATATTATGCAAGTTTTGCCAGTAGCAGTGTCCCTCGATGTATAAATTAGCTCTAGCGTTTGTGTCCATGAATGAAATCTCAAAAGCTGATAATTTAAATTAAGGATAGTACACTATCTCTGCCCTAGTTCTGTATGTTGTTTTACAATGTATGATGCAAAAAATTCTCCCTAATAGACGGTGGGAGTTAATTTACCTGTGTATTGGCCTCGATGTAAAACCGAATTGTCCATAGAAGTCTTCGGTTTCTTTCACTTACCCCTTGAAAGCGAGCAGTCAGATTCACTTTTAAGTTCTTTGTTAAAGTGAGTTGGACTAATAGAATCTTGACGAAATCGAACACACACAATGATTTCCAAAGGGAATAATTGGCTTAGAAAGCCGGAAACACGTTAAGGATGCTCGTATGTGGGTGGAATTTGGAGAGGAAGTTTAACAAAAACAATAAACAGTCGTCTTTTGACCCACGCTTACAGCTGTTCTGTTGACGAGCGATGTTTTAAAGATTTACTGACGTAGGTTAAGGAAATCGATCAGCCAAGCCGATGTGACAAATGATCCGGAAAGATCAAGACACAAATAGGAAAAATGCCAGGAACGAAATGTATTTTTAATTCATGCCACTATCATGCTTTGTGGTCGACCTGTCTAGAATTTTCAGTCCTCAGCATCAGATTTAACATCAATTGATGCTTTCAGCGCTTCTTGTCCCTAATATAAAAAGTCTGACTGAAAAGCGATCCAGGTCTTAAGAATTAGAATAGAAACCTCTTGTATTTCACAAAGACAGTGTAAAAACTGTTAGGGCGTTTTCACAGGACTTCGCTGCGGCTATATTGGTGTTCCAAAATCAATGAAAAGGCGGCCATGTTGCAAACAAATCCTGTAGGAATTTAACTCTTTTCTTGTGTAAAAAAAAAAACGCGTTCTTCTCTTCCAATGAATTTGCGTAGATGCTGGCCTCGTGAGCGAAAACACTCTCTTATGAAAGTCTCAATTCACAGCAATTTTAGCAAACTTTAATCAGTTTCCGGTTTGTAGGTAAGGGGCTTTCCGCCGATCGCATTAGCAAGATGCCGGCGCGCGAGTGAAAACGGAATAGGCCCCCAGTTGTTCAAAAGATGAATGGCGCTATCATCCACCGAATAAATCTCCACCCAGTGGATAATACAATTGATTTCTCCTAATACTTATCCACTGGCTAGAGATTTATCCGATGGATAGTGCTCAGTCAGTTCCAGAGGAACTGCAACTTCCTGTTTTCTGGTGGAAAAAGATATCGTTCATAATATTCCACGTACCTATAACGTCCTAAGGAGAGCAAAGCAACCTTGAGGTACATAGCATGTCAAGGTCAAGACCAAAACATGATGTAAAATGGAAAGGCTAATGGTCACAATATAATTGGCTTTGTCAAATACAATTTTAATTTTTGGCGTCGAAGCGACGGAAGTGATCTTATAATGACAACTCAAGTAATCGCATAAAGCAGGTCCGTCCTAGTTGTTCAAAATGTGGATCGGCGCCATCCAAGATACTATCCACTATACTATCAGGAAAACGGATTTCTTGATACTTATCTGTGGACAAATTAAACAACCTTCAAACAATCGCAGTCAGCTGAATATGACAATCTATATATGGCGAGAAATGCTGTACATCTTAGATATTATACTACTTTGATCGCGCCTCACAAGTTTGCTAGACTTGTTAAAACACGAAAACTGAACAGAACACTGGAACAAACGTTTCTAACATTACAAATGCTAGACGTGAGCTATATTTGATGTGCAAATAAGGTACCGTCTATGCATAACGATATTTTTCTTCCGATTTCGAAAAAATACGCGTCCACATGTAGCATCTCTCACAGAGCATACGTAATTCCAATAGTATACGATGTATGACGACACTGTATTCCAAAACCTCCGTTTTCGCCAGTCCACGCCGCGTAAACGAGAAGCCAGTGTTTTTAAAAATTTACATTCTGGAGAGCGTCTTTGAAAGGACGCTTTTCCGGTGACCGTTTTCAACCAAAACCGGAGGGAAAAAAAGCTCCGTTTTCAAAAATATCCGGATCCGTGTGGTGGACGCGGTCTATATTCTGAATCTGAAGTTCACTATTTTCATAAGCACTTTGAACCTTTTGCGGCAGGTAAAAAATGGCGTTCTTAATCCTTTAAGCTCCAATATCCGCATACAAATTCTCCAAAATATTCTCCATATACTTATTGTAAAATTTGTGAGGAGAATTTGTTAAAAGATCAAAGCTCTTTTCCCTTTAAAGATCATTTCGTTAATTCCCCTAACCTTTCCTATTGAGTATGTACTGATATTGTTAGGTAAAAAATTGTTGTTGGTTACTCTTAGGATTTAAAAGGTTCATCGACTTGTAAAAACAGTAGAAAATGCTCAAGAGGAGTGTTATTTTTAACAACTATCCGCGTAGAAGATATTGGGTCGATTTTGATATTGCACTTTTGAGTCGACTGGGTTGGTGAGGCATCGAATTGCATTGTGGGATTGTTTTGGAGACGAATTTTGAAGAACTACATAATGATATTTTGCGATCAATCCTTTACTATGAAACGTACGGAAGTCTCATAGTTACACTACAAAAGGGTTACATAAAGGGATTGTGTGTCCTCCTGTTCCAGCATAACCAAAATACGAAGTACTACTCGGCTTAAAGACCTCAACACGGAATTAGTATGTGTAATCAAATGGTGACGAGTGAAATTAGGGAATAATTTCACGCGCGTTTTGTCCAAATCCTAATAATTTCCCGAGCCTTTGATAGTATGATATTAACCATGTTACGTATTCTCACCTGAGCTTTCTGCCATTACTCCACACTGCTGAGGCGAACAACTAACAAGAGTATGGTACACGGGACAGGTTCAAGTCGTCTTTTTACCTCTTGACGCGGCAGAAACTCCCAATAACACAATGTCCTAAAAACAATATAAGATAAGATAAGACGTTTTCAATAAACAGGAGAAGCAAAATATAGGTGCCAATTTCTTGTGAAGAGAATGTGAGGTTTACAATTTTGTCGAGATTCGCATCGAACGAGGAACGTGCGTAGATCATATAGCGAGATGGAAGTTGTTTACCATTTACAAAAACAAGGTTTCCGGAAACTGATCCGGTTGGGAAGTATAAGGAACACGACTTTTCAGGTCGCTCCGGTGGTAAATTTCCGGAACAAAGGAATTTCTGAAAATTTTGTCCTGTTTTTTCCGTCGGAATGTTCCAAACGGAAATTCGTGTTCAATTTCTTAAAGCCGTTTTTGATACCTGGAACTGATCTGTGAAAATGGTAAACGCGAACGCGATTCTGGCGCAAATTTACCAGTCTTGAATTTCGCTTACCCTTTTACCCAAACTGTAAACCGACTGTGTAATTGGTAAACAGCCGGAAACTCGAGTTGGCTATATTCCTATCTCACCCCATGTAAAGAACAAATCAAGGCAGTCTTGGATTCTGGATTCCACGCCTTGGATTCCGGAATCCAGGTACTGGATTCGAGATTCTTTGTCAGTTGAACTTGGATTCCGGATTCTAACAGTTATTGGTATTCCAGATTTCAAAGCCCCGCATTTTCCCTACCCTCATTCGGACCTGACCCTGAAATCAATACCCTATTTCAGACCTGCCTTATAATCAGAAGGATACAAAACTGTACTGTTACGGCACGTACACGGTTGGCGTAAACATTAAAAGGGAAATGGTCTTATCACCTAATGATGAAGAAGTAGCTTCTTCTTTAAAAGCATACCCATTTCAAGTCTAGATTGCACAAACTATTCCCTATTTCAGACCAAAATTGTCAAAACTGATACCCTATTTCAGACCAAAACGTCTAAAAACCCAGGGGCCTGTTTCTCGAAAGTCCCGGTAACTTTTCGGGTCCGAAATCAAATATTCAAATCGAAATATAAAGAATAAGAGCGCGGGTCCTGGCTAGCAAACTACTCCATTTTGTTTCATTAACTGATAGTTTTATCATGTTACATGTAAAACTATTGCTGGTTTTCACATGACGTCACTAAAATTCAAACTAAAAAACTATCCGTCCTACCGAGATTTTACTTTCACGATGCATTAGAGCAGCCGAAAACTAATTGTCAAACAAATTTTCGCTTCAAAAGGGTTCTTGGTTTTGTGATAGAGTACGCTTGAATTTCTAAGCTTTTGCGTGACGCGGCATTTACATGACGGCCAAGAGAGCTGTCATGTAGGTTAAAAAAATGACTTATTTCAGGAAATTTTGCCATCTAAGCAGTTCATGTACTGGAAAAAGTATTATTTTAATGTTAATGAGTTTCTCGAAGAATAAATTCACGCTTTTGTAGCAAAACTCGGTAACAGATGTTTCTGTTGGTTTCCGTCCGCCATGTTGGAGCTCATCCAGGTGAGCACCAGCATGGCGTCTCCATACAAATCTCTATAAATTTGGGTGAAACATTTCTTCGGATATCTCGTATACGAAATATTCCTCTGACCTGAATCTTGGCGAAGGTCTTTGCAAATGTACCTCCTTTCATTTCCCAGATTCTGGACTTTATCTATTGAATGGTTTTGATTTTTATTTTCATCTATTTTGAATGGCGTGACACTGAAAACCAGCAATTGAAACCTCGATCTTTAAGGAAAACGGAGACAGCTTACCGGGCCCGTTAATTATCGGAACTTTCGAGAAACAGGCCCTTGCAGACCCCTTAGCCTCCCCGCAGACGTCCTGGCCTGTGGGGTTTGTTTGTCGCGCATTCATTTCTACCCGTAGAAATGAATGCGTGACGAACAAACCCACGGGACGTCTGCGGCGAGGCTACATACCCCTCGGCGCCGCACATACCTATATAGACTATATAAGGGAGTATCCCCATCCCCGGGCCACTTCCGGTGTTTCTTTTCAGTTTAACGTTTTTTGAAGGCGACAAAACTAAGGGAAGTCGCAGGTGAACAAAATATTTAATTTTTTAAAAGAGGTTTAAGACTTGACTCTAACCTTTTCCCCCTAAATTAATTCTCACGCGAATGCAAGGACTGGGCGCTGAATTGACCGAGAATCTTTTTTCCTGTCTTGTGCGCAATATGATGTCATGCGCGTTTTAGGAGCGAAGCTAGCGTGACCCGTAGCGTGACAAGGACGACGTCGAGGAAGGTCAAAATACATAAGGTTACCCTTAAAGTAGGCAAGGGAATCAGACTAGGAATTCCTGATCAGGGGCGCCCAAATGTCTCTGCACCATTGAAACTATATTAAAGGTAGTTGTTCTGATGTGTACCTTCCTGTTACACATCGATATTCACCAAACGTCACTGCTAGTCGTAGCCTTTAAGTACGCGGACCTCCATTGGCAGAAAGTTTCAGTCACTTAGTAAAGTACTTAAAAATCTCCTAGACAGGCTTTTCCATAATTTTAAGATGAAAAAGTTGCAACTTAATGAAATTAAGTTGTATTATCGTGGAGGGCGTGTGTCCAGAGTTCTCTTTCCCAGGTCACTGAGAGTCGCTTTGAATGTATCTTCCCGTTTAATCGCAAAGTAAACTACATCGATAAAGAGATTCTTTCATCACCGCATTTTCGTACGTGGCTAATTCCCTCAGTAGTTTAACGCTTCGCAAAGTTCGAATAACCGTTTCGATGTGGAGGTGTTCGTGAAAAAAATTATGCACATTTGGGACATAGAGAATTCGGAGTGTCTATTTTAAAATTGAAGTTAGGAAGGTGAGAAGCCGAGAACCATTGCAAAGAACTCGTCGAGTCTTTGTATAATTCTTACTGCGAAATCACATGGATCAGAGTCAGTTACAGCAAGTAGCGTTTAATACGGTGAAGATGAAGAAAAATTCAGAAACAATTATGGAGCACTTCTGAACACGTGGTGCCTGCTCTACGACTAAAGGTATTTTTACTCTTTATTAAGAAGTTTCGTATGGTTTGCATGAAGTAAATGATTCATTCAGAAGTCATGTCTCGAAACCAGGTTAAGACGAATTTTGTTGTAGAATTATATCAGTTTACAGTCATCAGCCTTCAAGTCTCTTTTTTTATATCAAAATCAATGCGTATTAAAAGACAATTCTTTGACAATGACATTCAATATAACAACAAAATTCCACAAAGAATATCAGTGTCGAAAACCGCGACGCACTGTTTTATAAAAACCGTAAAAATATGAGAAGAAGCCGGTTTTTCAAAACAATGAAAAACTAAGAAACACCGAGTAGGAATACAATTCTTGCTGTTTTTGTTTAATGCAATGCTTCAGAGATCAGGAATTTCAACATGTATGGACGGCACATTGTACGTATGGCTTGTCATAACGGAGTCTTGATCTGGGTTCAGTACAACGTAATAAATAAATCCGCCCGCACACCACTTTCATTAGCTAAGGAGAGCTTAAACTTCAAAGGATTAGAAGTAAACCAAAAAGGCCTGTACAAAAAGACATTGAATTTGATGTCTAATCATTTACAAAGCTCCTTTCTAAATATCTTCTTCGCTAATCGGTCGATTCGTAAACCTCAACGCAAACTGGAGTAATACCACTCACAATCGGTTACTTTTTATTAAAGTGCTCACACATTTGTTCCATGGTGTTCTTAAACACGCTATCTATCTCTTTATATCAGCATTACGTATTATTACGTCTGCTCGGTGAGATTTCTGTAGCCATAGTCATCTTTTGTTGGCATAGCAGAGCTTTGCGAGAGCCACTTGCTCGCGCCTAGAAACACTGACTCAAAGATGGCGTCCAATTGTTTAGTTCCTTTTGTGCTGATATGATACAAAACAACTGATGAAGTTTTATTCGTTGATTTTGACAGAAATGAGCTCAGGACATTTTTTTCCTAGAATGTTACAAAAGCAAACTTCAGCAGAATGTAAATTTATGTGAAGGTGAAATAGACGTAATATGCATTCCGGCTTTCTGCGACAATTTCGATCTACTGGCTGCGTTCCATATCATTTTAGAAGCTCACTGTGTGTTAGTCAATTCGCTTTAGATCTTTCGTCAAACATATTTCGGCAGAGAGGAGGCTACATGTAATGAATCTTTTGCCCCTGGTTTGTGAAAATAACACGCGGGGCAGCCTTTTTCTTAATCATGAAGACTGCATTGACTCCTGAGAATATATATATGAAATTAATAATATAAGAAACTGTTAAACCTCCAAAAAGCTGTTATATTTCCTAAGATCACCATTTTTTACCTTTGTACAGAGACAATGCTACCATGTTAGTGTAGTGTATCGTGTGTTTAATGCTAACGTGAGTAAACACTGCGAATAACAAGCAGAACTTAGATGTGTTCCCAATACGAACCGTTTCGCGAGACTTGACTCGACTTGACTATCGAGTCATTTGCGGGTTTGCAATATATTGCATGTTTAGAAATCTCTCTTGGAATTTGGAATATTAATACTGTTTCCGTGTAATTTTTCTTCTATTGAAGAGAAACAAAGACATCCGCAAAGGAGGATGAATTAATATCAATTGATTGCACTTAATCCAACAGGAGTCAGTTTGGCCTAGCCATTTCAAAACTCCACTTAGTTAAGACGCTATAGCAGCAAAGAACTAACCTGAGAAGAGGAATGTTCTTAATCGAGCGTTAATTTATGGTAAATACCATTTGCCCAAAGAACCTCGGACCTTTACAAGAAAATACTGTTTATATCACGTACACCTCTCGAAATACGTGATCATATATTTCGACGGAAGTGGCCTTTTAGCTAGTCATGTTTAGTTTGAAAAATAAGCAATATATTATAGTGGAGGGTCTTGGGTAGCCTAAAAGGACACTACATTTTCGGACGTCCGAGAAATATAATAAAACGGAACATCCGGCTGAAATGTTTTTTAAAAATCGGCGAAACAACATCTCATGCCACCAGCAGCGTCATTAGATGCGGCTCCTGAACGGGAAACAGGAAGACGTTTGTCTTGGTTCAGGTTGAGTTGTAACTCAAATTAGACAGCTAGCAGACCATTTGACAATATCATTGCTGAAGAGAAGTTGGCGGAAAACAGGAAGACAATGGCTGAAGATACACAGTACTGCTGATCCAAGTTTTACTGGGTTAAAAATAAAATTGTTTTTTACTTGGTTTGATCGATAAGTACTCTTAGTAGTCATATTTTTCCCGGGTGGGAAGCTAATTTACTCGAATGATCTGTGTGGCTCAGTTCTTATTCAGTCAGTTCTGATTGAAGACTCAATATATGAATTGTCTCATTGGATTGTAAAAAAACTAAAGAACTAGAGGACATGCAGTACCTTAGAAATCTTAGCCTGATTTGTTTGAATGATCATGCTTAGTTAGAGCAGATATGTTCAACAAAATTTCGGACAGTACATGTGGATTGGCGAGTGATCTTGAGAATCCAACGATGCGAACCACATTGTGCAGCAGTAAAAAAGTGTGAAAGAAAAACATAATTGCTTATAGTAGGCTTTATATGAATGCTCAATCATTAGGATTTCGTCCACAGACACAGAGGTTAAAATTACCCCGTTTAAAAGTAAACGGCACGATATGAAAAAACTGCTCAGTATCTTCAGTTCTGCTTGTTACACCTAAAGATTTCATGAGAATTATAGTTCGTACCACTTTTTGCAGCATGAGAATCAGTATTTGGCACAAGAGATAACTTTGTAGTAGACGGCTTATTTGAATGCTCATATGTTAGAAGTTCTTCCACAGCCGGACTCGATCAATAGTTAGAACTAGTAGACATTTTAAGCAATACAGACTCTTTCGTTTCGTCTCTAAAAGTTGTAAGTTCAAGATGTTTAGAAACCAGTGTGAAAACAGAATGAAATTGAAATGTTTGTAGATAAATGGAAGTCAACGAGAAGTAGCATGATATAGTTGCCTTGTTGAATTTACAGTAGCTGTAGCCTATCGCTAAAAAAGTGCCAAACTCAGTGCTACATTATACTAAGCTCTTTTTGTCTTTATTCATGATATAGTCAACTAAAAACCGTCGATAAAATATCGCAGATAAAATATGTAAGGCAAGAGTGAGCAGAAATAAAACAAAGGTAACGCCTTTCTTTAGGTTTATCAGAAATAACTGCAGCTCGAATATAAAGCATTCCTAAAAACACTGGCCCACATATTCTTACTTTTATAATTGTCAAACATGAGTGTATCAGTGGCGACAAGACTTGTGTTAGCTAGAATTGTCCTCTCCTCATTTCTATAGTGAATGGTGGCTTGAAGTTTACTCTGAGTAGAGAACCAACTTGCAAAAGACTATAATAAGAACTGAATGTATTGCTCATGGTTACATGGTCGATCAGTGTTACAGCTCGGTTTTTCATCGACGGCAGCGGGGACTCGCACAAGCTATAGCTAGTAAGACGAACTTAAGATAACTCGACAGTAAAATAAACAGCGCCCCTAGAATTCTAATGAGTGATCACACTTAAGGACTTGATTCGTAGGATCAAAATTACCCTGTACAACATACTAAACAGTACGGCGCAGTAGCTTTCATTTCAACTGCAACATTTTGTATTTCTTCCACAGGTTCAAATAGAAACAGTCACCTTGTACATGCGCATCTGAGAATCAGCGCTATTAGGAAAATAACTGGTCATTAGCTTTCATTTCATGGTACAGTTAAGGATTTCCTCAAGAGCCTCTAAAGGTAGAATCTTGTACATTATTATAAACAGTGGCACAAGAGCGTGAAGTAATTGTAATTTGTGCACAACGAGCTTTCACTTTGTTTCTACCTATTTAAGAGACTGTCATCCACGGACTAAAGGCATGTAATGATTTGTAATATTATAATAAAATACAATGCAGTGGACAACGATAGAGGAAACGCTTTTCAGTTTTTTGGTCACGTTTGAAAAAATAAAATTGTTAATGTTAAGGAATTCATCTACAGACGTAAAATATAAAACAAGCGAACATGAAGCCAACAAGCAAAACTTATTAAAGAGAAAAACGAAGTTAACCTTTCTGTTCTTTGCCTACCTCTAACAGCTGTATTCTGATGGAAACAGTTGTAGAGAGGTTTGGTTCAATGGCAGTAGGGTTCGCTGACTGGCGATCTACGGTATTGTTGGCTGAAATTTCGATAATGATGGGTTAAAAAAAGCATTTGCACTTACTCCCATCAGAACAAAAATTGACAAATAAGGCTCAGATATCCAGGACGGAAGGAAGAAATCGTAAACAAGGAAGTTCCTAGGGTCAACTGTTGAATTGCTTCTTAGATGCTGAATTATGTCCGATACGTAGGACTCCGGTCTTATTTTTATCTCAAACGAAGCAGAGGGAGAATCGAATTGTTGTGTGCTTATTTGACGATCGCTTGGTTAGTCTTAAGCACAGCTACTTCCTTGAAGTCTCAAAGTCTGGTTTCGATAACAACTGATTGACCTCAGTTCAGAACTACCGGACAGAAGAAAGCAAAATAGACCTAACTGTTACATCACAAAAAAGAAGTACGAAACCTTATTTTTAAACGCGCTGGAAAAGAAACAAATGCCATTTTCGTAAAATACTTCCTTGGCATCTTCCCACAGAACTATTTAATTTTGAAAAATTAAAAAGGAAATAAAACTATCCGAATAAAGAGCAGTTGATTTACCAGAAAAATAACTTCTATCTTGTATGGAATGAAATCGTGGTCACTTTTTTTAAAATCTGTACTGTTATCGATTATGATTATTGATTATGATGATTGTCCATCATCATCATCATCATCATCATTATTTTTTTGAAAACACTTGGTTTTGAGGCTGCCATTCCAAGCTTTTTTGTCAAGGACGCCCAGTGCTTAGCGGCCAGGCCTTTACTTAGGCTCAAGGTCTTCTTTTTCATGTTCTCGCTGATCGCTCCCTTCTCATATAAGGAAGCTATTTGGAAAAGATCAACCAACCGTATTCCTTTTGAATCGATCAAGACATTGAATGATAACGCAGTAAAATTCCATAAGTACATGAAAATACGCTAAAAATGTTACTTGAGAGAAAATGAAAATTGTCGCCGAGGCAATGACCGCTGAAGTAAAAGTACTCTCTGCATATCATGAAATCGCCTAAGGGGAGAGGGGAAACAATCCCTCCAGGCTTGAATAGCGTCTTGCGTATCTCTTTTGAAATGGCTCGAATTATTTAGCGCAAGAAGGCATAGCACGTCGTAATTCGGCAAAATTTTATTGCATTCCCAGCTATAAACCACAGGGTTATGTTATCCATCCACTCCGAAATTTTGCGGCATAATTATGTATGAGAAAAGCTGAAGCTCTTTCCAACACAAAACTGCAGAGTAACTTTACTTTGTATCTGCCATGGTGGAAAAGAATTGTGGTTTTGCTGAAATGACAATATGTTCATGAGGCATGAATTTCGACAATGGGACGGAAGTTAGAACTCTGACGAAAATCGGGCGTCCTTTTACAATATCCTTGACCAGCTGCATATTTTAGTTCATTTTGTTTATAATTAGTTTTGCCAACTATAACGTAAAGTTAGCCACAAATTACTTCTTCTAGTAAATGGCAAAATTACGACTTCTTTGAAAAAGAATTTTTCGCCATTTGTGTTATAATCGTAAGCTACTAGAGAAATAATAACTGTTGAAAGCCTGAAAGAAAAAAAAAAAAAAAAAAAAAAAAACAGAACAGTCAAAAAATCCAAATTCTGGGTTTGCAGCCAGTGGCAAAGCGGCTATTCGACCAATGTAAGCGAATCTGGATTCCGGAATCCAAGACTTTTTGCTTGTAAAAATCAGGAATCCTGGGATTTGGTATCTGGATTACAGCTCAAGGAATCCGGAATGCTAGTAACGATTGGTATCTAGACTCCAAGTTTCACGGACAAAGAATCCGGAGTCCAGTACCTAGAATCCGGAATCCACGCGTGGAATTCAGAATCGAAAACTGTCTTGGATTCCCTCACTTGGGGCGAGGCTATGTTGATTGACAATTCAATAATTTCTTTTTCCGCAGAATTTTCATGAAATAGCGAGTTAAGTTGAATCCGTTTCGAGCTTCATCTAAACGTTCTCTTGCTGTTAGTGTAATTTTTATTTTCCTAAAAATAGCTGCTATAATCGGTTTGCAGACAAGAAGAGAGGATCGAGATAGTTATCAAATGGCGCGACGGTATATTTCTTAAACATCGAAAAATTGAATTTTTGTACAGTTTAATTCAGGTGGAGTGGTATTGAGATCAAGAAAAAGTTATTATCTTAATCTATAAGACACGCAGACGACATACCCTTGGGGGCACTGCCATATATGGGCTTTATAGGTATGTGCCACTGTGAAGGGTATGGTTTTCAAGCAGTTTGCTCTGGGATAGGGTATATAAATCAGAGAGTTAAGGTCTAGAATAGGGTATCATTTTCCAGGAAACTGATCAATTGGTTGACGATTTTAGTCTAGACTAGGGAAACCGGGAATTGCCAATCAAAAACATGAAAAAATCAAATCGGTTTTGTTTTGGCTGGACTGTCTTTCTGTCCTCAGTAGTTTCTGGAAAACAGCTACTCTAGGATAGGGGGAGGAGTTTGGGAGTTTAGTCTAGTGTAGGGTAGCAAAATTCACTTGAACTAGCTCTGGTATAGGCTAAGGGTTCCAGGGTCTCAACGGTATATCCCCACCCAAAAATTCCTAAAGTACCCCCCCGGACAACATATAGGGAAAATCAAAGCTAAGCCATTTTTCTGGATCATTTTGATTGGCTTGCAAATTCTACTGATCTGTGTCTTGTTTCTCCTCTCGACAACGATAAATTCTCAGACCAACAAAGTGATGATATAAGATAAAAGAAAAAAATATTCACCAGTCAACCTAGATTTCCCCTAATACCATCTCTTCACTATCAACAAAACAATTCTGGAAGTAATAGACTCTTCCACAGTTTTTTCAACTTTTGTTATGGACAAGTAAGGAAACATCTATTGACACCACTGCAAAAAGCACCTTAAAATTAGTAAAACTGCCAAGTTTGAAAGTGATTTTTTGAAAACTAAGGAAGATATAGCTGCCCAAAGTCGCGAAATTTTACAGACGTTTTTCCCCACCATACAAACTTTTGTAACGCAACTTTGCGGAGCAATATTTTTGCTCGCTTGAGACGTATCATTTTCAAATTTGGCAGTTTTACTTATTTCAAGGCACACTTTTCAGTGGTGTCGACAGATTTTCCCTGACTTGTCCATGTGAAAAGTTGAAATAACCGTACGCGTGGCAAGATCTATTTCTCGGTCTCGTCAAACCAGGGCTTATATCATCAGAATCAAATAGTAGAGGCTGGGTGGGATGTGCGTTTGCCTCCCGCCATTTTAGCAACGAGAGTTTTTTCCAAACCAAAAATTCTTGGAATAATGACATTCTTAAACGATCACACAAAAAAAGGAACCGCGAAGTCGCACTTTAGTTTTAAAATAGAAATGGATGATCGATACTCTTTAAAATCTGGGCATTTCGCGGAACAAGTGGGTTTCCGGTTGGGATCAAATTGGAGAATATTTAATAGTCCAAAACTGCGGTAAATTTATGTAAGTGTTTTTTAAGATCAAAGCATCTTTTGATCGGTATGTCTCCGTTCCTGAGGTATAATTATTGGCTTTTGTCAAAACCACTGCTGGTTAGATTATGCATGGCGTTGTTGCAGCTATCAATGTCATTTTCAATATTTTGTGGGGCGTTATTTCGTCATCGCACCCAAGCAAATGCAAGAAAATGCTATTCCTGTCTAGAGTACACGCTCAGTAGATTGCATAAATGAAAATTTGTCTGGTCCTTATGAGGGTATTAAAAAAAATATGTGCCGAGCAGAAATTTTCTTTCCTTTCCGGCCGCTTAAGTGAGCACTCTTGGCTAGTATTTTCACTGAGTATTTCTTTTTTCCTCAATTTTTCTCTGGTGACTTAAATTGTGTGGCCGCAGTTTACAGAAAAGGCTCGTTTTCTTCACCGAGCTCACCTACAATTGAAGAACAGGGCAGGGAGAGCTGGAAAACGCAATTCTGCTGTCACCAATGCCCTCACATTAAGACAGTGGAGAAGTGATTTTTTTTTATTAGTCTCTCGCCTGGGGCGAAATTTTAACGATGAAAACCCCTGAAGAATCTGTAGAGCTTCTTAACCATTAGGCGCCTTAACGGACCTAAGAAGAAATACAACAAACCGACTATGCGTGCAGTTACTCTGCATGTACAACCACCGTACTGAGAAAGGAAATGAAGACATCTTGTCAGGCTTCAATGAGGAAACTACCGAACCGTTGGTATGTCTAATGTTGGTGCTAACATCTCGGGGGGGGGGGGGGGGGGGTATTACGTATAATGGCCTATACGGGTAGGTTCCACCCGAAAGAAGTACCTCTTTCAGGCCTCAGGTATAGGAAAGGGTAGGGATTGGGGGGTGGGGAATTTTGTCATTTTTTTGTCATTTTGATAAGGCCTAAAAGGGTTATATAACAGGCACATCTGTGTCTGTGAAATAGTCAAGAAAACGTTCTGAAGGAGACTGCATTAACAGCGGTTACAAGGGATGCAAAATTTGAAACTAGATTTATAGAAGGGGTACCATTTGTCCATAGAAGATATACTAGAGGGGTACCTTTTCCGCCAAAAATGGTGTATGAAAGAGTAAGGGGTGGGACCTTGGGGGTGGTGCCTCCCCCCTATGTAAAACCTTGTTGAGTACCTCCCCCGGGGTGCTAACATACATGTTAGCGCTAGTTTATATTATAAGTTAGTGGTTCATTGGAAGTGAGGAACGTTAACATTTCTGGACCTAACTGGAATAAATGAAGCTCACTTATTTTGCAGGCTGCAATGATTTAAGATAACAAGTGGGGTTATTAAGAAGCAGAGGTAATGTTTCTGCTTCATTGTACAGTAGCTGATTCGTAACGAGAGATAATAAAATTAATCTAGCAAATCGTTTCACTTTGCTCGTACGAGTACGAGAATTCTTGTTGGTTTTCACGTGGCTACGCTAAATACGTTAGTCCTTCATTCGACTTTTAAATTTATACGTGAAATCGATGGCGGATGAATTACTGGTGTATTAACTTGTGCTTCTATGTAAAATCTGTCTTTCGCTTGCATTATAATTGGGAGTTCAACATTAGAGTTTTAACTCACCAAGGCTGAACACTCAACACGACAACTCGTAAAAACGACGGTTTGTACAAGAAAACGCGGAACCTACCAAATGTACGCCCGTGTAACAGACTCGCCTTCAGTACTTGAAGACTTATTCGTTTGAATTATTAGCTCTTGCAAATTTCTCAGACTCGAAACTCCCGGAGGTGTCTGAATACGTTTCGCTCTAAAGCAACTGATTTCATTCTTCAGGAAATAATAATCAACCCTCAGTTCTTAAAACTAGAGTCAGCATTAATTCAAATTTCGTGACAAACCAAAGATCCGGTTAACCTTATGCCTAAAGATATACACGTACGCTTAACTACACAGAAAGGACTGAACTGTAAAATGAAGTAAATGGGGGCTCCATCAATCCATCACTTACCGGTTAAGCGTTTTGTCCCACTGCTTTCATATAGAAGTGAAAGTGTTCACAATGAGTTATCTTTTGTTTCTGTTAGGCCGTTTTTTTACTTCCTTCTAGAGGTCACGTGGCTATAACCTGAAATATAATGATCCGGAAGTTATCAGTCTATTTTGTCTAGAATCAACGTTTTCTTGTGAAGGAAAGATTAAAATTTGTCAGCTTTGTTGAAGAATAAAGCTTTCTGCACGACTTATGCAGAAACGCACTTTAGTATTCTTTAAATATATGAGTTGATTGTTTCATTTCCTCGTTTATTACGAAGAATGACTTGTCATGCACGTAGTTGATCTGTTGTGGGTGAAAGCCGACTTAATCGATATTCAACACTACTCACCGTGGATCACACTTCGCGTGTTATATAACCCAAAGCACGTTATTTTAGTCACAATATTGGCTGAAGCTGAAAGTCGAATAAATGTTCCAATTTTATTTTGAAGCCGATACTTACAAAGAAGAACGTGCCTTTAGAGATTGCGTAGAGTAATCACCCTTCAGATTTCGTCCATAGAGTCAATCAGTGTGCAGCGTATTAATAAATAGTACCACAGGAAAGTACTGCTCAGAAGCTTTCATTTGAATGGTCACACTTAAGGATTTCATCCACAGACTCAAAAGTTAGAAACACCTTGTGGTGCAGCTTAGTAAACAGTACAACTAGACATGAAGTACTGCTCAGTGGCTTTCATTGAATGGTCCGACACTTTAGGATTTCATTCACAGGCTCAAAAGGTCTGTGTTAGACTGACTACACCAAAATGACTCGTAATCCGGGACTTATAACCAATATTGTCCTGAAACGGTAAACAACACTACTGAAACGCTACCATATAATAGTACAAATCACTTCAACTTTGCTTTATTTGTAAACTAAAAAGCCATTATAAAAGTGGTTGACGTGCAACAATTATGAGCAGCACCGGGAGAAATTATATATAGCCTGATTTTTTTAAATGGCCACATTTACAGGACATACACTGGACATACTTACATTTGGAAGTACTTCATCCATACTACAGTCCAGAAGTTAGATCGAAAGTGGACAGTTAAATAACCGGCAGCATCTTAGCGGTTTCTGCTCAACTTGTTACCAAAGAGTACCAGAAACGCCGTGTATGTTACAATACATGGCTGTCGCTCAAGATAAGAATGACCCCGCGATAAAGGGTGCAATAAATGCCGAATAAATTAAAGCTGAAGCACTGTCGAGTCTTACTTGTTTGTTAGATAAATATACTCGAAACGTGATGTTCATAAACTGATGAAAAAAGTTCCTTTTAAGTTCCTTCTTTCGATTTTGCTGGCCACTGAACTAACGCACTTTTCAATGTGTTATAGCCGCGATTCTAAGCTCACTGTGAATGCCGTTGTGGTGTTGAAGTCTTATCCTTTGTGGTTTTTTTTATAATTTGATAAACCGAATTCAAAGCACGTCTAGTTGTTTTTATCATGAATGAATCATCGATTTCTGACCCTTAATCGCTAATCCTTGTCTCAAGTAAAACTGTTAAGAAAAATATTAAGAAAAGAAGGTCATTTTATGGTATCTGATTCACTTTTTACAGCCGTTCATTTTTCTTTGTTTGCGGACATACATTCAGTAATATACAAATCGCAACAGAGATTTATATGCAATTAACGCGTCAACACGGAGAATTGTCAGCCCGTTAGGGTTTGGTATTGAAAACTACAGACTGGTCGGTTGATAATCTGATAAACGGCTTCACAATATCACACATGATTAATTAATATCGGTTTTATGATTTTATCAGTGACTTAATGTCGGCATTAAAATCGTCAGTTTCTGAAAGATACCTTCAATGACATCATGAATCCGCGTAATCCCAAAAAGCGGACTGCTTTTGCCCCAGGATCTTAAAATAATGTCCGTTTACCACTGTTGACTGTGAGCTTAAACATCTGTCTTTCAAAGTCTTGGTCAGCGCTATTCAGAAGTTTCACGTCATTTTTGAAATCGTGTTTTTGACCTCCCTGAGCACTGGGCTAATATTCAATTAACATCGAACGATTACAAGTACAATGTACAATTACGTGTTTTGCATTATGATTTGTGTCTGCGTTGTAACAATAAGAACCGAAAATCGCGTTTTTAATACTAGTTCTTTTAATCACACCATCATAAGTCATCCGTATTTTGGTTTTATTTAGGAAGACAGACAAAGTGCATGTACTTCCGTTAAACCACGAAAAATCGTTAACTTAATATCTCTGTTTGGAACATTATAACATGGATCGATCGTTAGGATGTAATTTTTTAATTTTTATCTTCTCGGCCTTGTAGCTTAACTTCCCTCTCATAATGCCGATTTCTTTCTTCAACTGACTGACCTTTTTTAATGAATCTTTTATCTCAGTAAATACTCCATTTGACAACTGAACCTACAATTGAACGATGATGAATTTGAGACCTTTACTTCGAAATTCATCGATTATTGGAAGTTATTTTAGATCTCTTTTAGTCCGCGAAACTCCTTAACTTATTTTCTACCGCAATTAAACTTTATTAGTTAACTTACCGCTGAAACACTATATAGTGAGCAAGGAAGTCACGTATTTTAAAGCGGACCGAACGGATACTAGACTTAAATAATCACATCCAACACGTTCTTCAGATGAACTTTCTCTTGGATGCGATTCAGGGGAGAGAAACTATAAGTTTGTGAATCGAACTTTTCTTTTCTAACAGGGCAGTCCGCAGAGTTTATGGCCGAAACTTCATTTTTCCTCAATTTTCATCAACTGCATCTTGTTTATTTTAAGTTGACCTGTGGTCCTCCTTATTATTCTATACATTAAATCTAAAGGTGCACAGGTCAATAAGAGCCAAATTTAAACTTGTTGATCTGTTCTTGTTCCTGTGTTGATGTTTTCAACTCTGTAGAGTTGGTTATTCTCTTAGAATTTAGCGTGTGTTTCAGCTGCGTGACGTTGCATAAAATTTCCGCATTTCGAAAAACATCGGCTCTATACACCACATGATATATTAAAAAAAAAAAAAAACAAGATGTTTAGCAGCGATTTCCTTTATCGCCTTTTTTTTTTTTGATAAAACCTTTACTGAATACGCCGTCATGAAACGACCTTGAGATGCGCTGTGAAGCAGTTATGAAACTATATACAAGCAGAGTGGTTTTACTTTTTTTTGCTATATTTTTCCTTATTACCGTTTTAAAATTTTCCGTTTTTTAGAGACAACATTTTGAAGCAAATTAAATGTCTTTTAATTTAATCCCGCTTCTTCTACAATTCTTTGAAAAACACGTGCAACGATTCTCTGCATTTCATGATTTAGTGGTCATGGTAACAAAAAAATACGGAAGCTTTTGAAAACTAAATATATGAAGCGTTGAAACATTCTCCGACGGACCGAAATCCATTGTTAGCAAGGTCTGGCAATCAAGTGATTCAGTACGTTCTCAGCAGTGAGTCCGATAATTAATTACCAAGTTTGGAGAAAGAACTCGTAATGGAATTTAACTGGTGTCAGTCAAGTTGTTTTACTTATTTTAATAATAAAAATTACCATTATAATCGAAACTGACTTTCCTTATCGTGCGCCGGAACATAATGTAAGATTTTTTTTTAGAAATTCGCTTCGTCAGTTTCAGCGGAATTATTACAAATTCAGCTTAAAAGTAAATGGCATTTGTTAGAATGGAAATCGCAAATTCAGAGCGTCCCTCCATTTTTTTTTAATTTGAACTTAAATTTTAAGTTGAAAATGTGATTACTTTTCAGATGTTCTCGACCACAGAAAAATATCGTAATTCAGTATCCTCCATTTGATCACGCACTTTCTTTTTATGACTTTTCGCGTACTGAAAATTGATGGGGCCCGTAATTAAACATTTCGCTCTTATTTAAGTTCAAAGCATTTTGTCAAGAACGTTTTATTGACTTTAAATTTCATTTGAATAGTGAAAGGCTGATGAAAGGGACGTAAAAAAATAAATCAGTTATTGTTATGCGTTCATACACATTTATATCGATTGCACACCTTCCGGTCTTCATGTCTCCTTGCTGGGAATCATTTCAAGTCAGTAGCTCGTGAAAACTGGCATGGAATGTTTGATTTATATCCAATGGACTCTACAGGAAGTCTAAAAATCTCAATCTCAAATCTCTATTTAGTTATTTAGTAACGATCTTTTGCTTTTGGAGAGAGAGGAGCCAGATGAAACGTTTCGTCCTAACGGAACACGACGGAATTTTACCGAGGAACCTGCGCGAGTTTAACCAGAACTGACCAAAGCAAGAGCCTGTTTTGCTACATTGCATGAGCCACAAAATAACCTTTGTGGTATAACCTTGAATTTACCAAGGTTTGGGTGACTTATCAAAGCGTCGTCGTACGGATGTCGATTGATTAATATTTTCCAGAGGAATCAATTTTATCAGATCGTCCCGCAATCGATAAACCCTTTTCGGCGAAAATTCTGTTTCCTGTTTTTATAAATTTTCAAATTATACTTAAAACGACTACGGCTACTAATTAAAAATTTCCATTTTCTACGCTTGAATTTTCAGCTGAATGGTCCGGAATTGATGTAGATTGCTTCCCACATTTTTTCCTATTATATATGGTGATGGGCTTTGAACGAAACTGGGGTATGCCATAACTAAATTTCCGTACTCTTTTGTATTCATACCATGTTCTTACGTCATCAAAGAGTTGAAAATGAGTAAATTTTTAGGAAAAAATCAGGTGAGGCGCATGCGCGCAGATAATTACCAGTTTCTATTTAAAATACTTTTAAAGCGGTCATTTGCGTAGTTTCTAAGTGAATAGTTTCCTAGCTATCCACTGATAATAACTACTATGTTTGAAACTGTGCCATGAGCAGCAAATTCCACTATATTATGTTATCAATTTTGCCTAACAATATATCAGTACTTAGCCAAGAAAAAAGGTTGCTGGAATTAACAACAAGTTCACCTATAGGAAAATGCTCAGATCGTTAAACAGAACCTACATTTTCCCAATAAGTTTCTTACATAAATGATAATTAGCACAAATTTAGGTTATTTGTTTTCTTAAGTAAGTTCTTACGTCCTGAAGAAATGAATACGTTGTGGCTAAGAGCATTTTGGAGTATTTAGCTTATTCCTTATATAAAATTTGCATACATTGCATTGCGTTGGAGTGAAAAGGCACCTATGTCTCCAAAGAGGATCCTGAATGTTGACTTACCTTATTTGCCCAATTGTAAAGAATTTTTTTAATATAGATTTTAGAAAATAAAAACCTGTTTGAAATTTTTAGGCTAAACAGGTTCTTGTATAGAGGGGCCCCAACTGCCAAATTTTAGCCTAACAGGTTCTTAAAAACCAGTTTTTTATTGTATTGCAATTTAAGAGGTTAGAGTTAGACTGCTCATTTCATGTCAAGCGGGTATCAACGAAACGTGGGAATCAGGCTACCCGCAGAGGGTTTTAAAAACTAATACATTGTTAGCTGTCACTTAAAACTATTCTACCCCAGTCATGATAGAGTGAAGTAATAGCTTTTTAAAAATGTATTTTTAGCAGATCAAAACCGTAACTACGCCGAAAAGTTCCTGTTTCGAAATAATTCGACTGGGTGTTTCAACTATCGGAGATTACTGGAAGTAAGCCATCTGACCCAAGGGTTTTCTAGAATTTTGTTTTTCGGAAAAGGAGTTCTTGCCAGAACTTTTCGCTTCAGCCGTCGTTTACTTGTTCCTTAGACACGTTAAAGCCAAATTTGATGGCAGTTACGGGATATTTAACAATTATTCCTCGAGCCCGAATGGGCTCTGAGTCAATAGCCCATGAGGTCGAAGGCTGAATGGGCTATTGACTCAGAGGCCATGAGGGCGAGAGGAAAAATTGTTTTAGTAAAAATCCAACTAGTTGGTCAAGAATATCGAGAATAAAACAAGTTTAGCTAGTTAAAGCTTGTCTTTAATCCTTTTTTTGCCGCCACAAAGCCCGCGCTTTTCGCTACTTGTGGGATATAACATAGTGCCTAGTAGTAGCTCAACCAATCAGAACGCAGCATGGATATAAGACCACCAGTTGGATTTTACTAAAACGTCATATAGCGTTCCACCAAAATTCGAGTTTTTTTTTGCAATTTTGGGGGAAAAATTGTTTAAAAAGTAGCACTGGAAGTAAAATACTCAATTGTATCAACATATTTTAACCCACAAGTTTCAGGAATGCTAAATTCTACTCTGTTTGGATAAAACTAAACTTTCAGTAAAATCAATGATGGAGGCCAATATGGCGACCTTTTTGAATTAGGTGCCTGGCCCCAGCCATCTCCCATAATATTTTTCTCTTATTGTAGAGCTGAACAGGCTAATATCTCTTGAACTCCTCTTGTTTTATTTAAATATTACACGACCGCAAAAACGCAAGCTGATGGGGGGGGGGGGGGGGGGGGAGGGGAAGGCTCAACTACCTACCTATCCTACCCACCTCTTACAGGCGTTCGAGTATCTTCGAATATTTTTGAAAATAAAATACCGGTAACCCATAAAATCATTACGCGTGAATTTATTATGTTCAAATTGTACTAATAAAGGAAAGAGCTTCTTAATAAAATAAACTTATTCATTATAAAGGGCTTACTGCATACTTTGAAACTCTTCATAGTAAGTGGCTTCAAATACATTCGAAAAGATGCATATCGCAACGAAAGCCAAGATAATTATAATCTCTCAGACAGCTTTTAAAGCGGATTCAAATTCCTTTGGTCGATAAAAAAAGAACCAGGAAACGTGTACATGTAAAGAAGATAAAACCGAAAATCAGACTTGAAATCTGACGGCTTTCAATTGTTAATCAAAAATTTTTAAGACCGTGAAATATGAGTCCATAATTCTAGGTTGTAACCCCATCGTAATTAAGTCTTGAAGAAGTTGTAACAAATAAAGAGCGTTCTTTCAACAACCCAAATGTAATTTGGAATCGTTAGGTTTTTGTCGCGAACGTGATTTGTCATCAGGTTAGTGATTTAATCAAAATTGTTTTCAAAGCCGCGATGAATAAATTAGCACGAAAAAAGGAAAACATTTTTGTGACAGGTGAAACGTTGCAATCAGGATAGAAAGATTTCAAAGTTTTGAGAATGGGTGTGAGGTAGTTCGTGTTCGAGTGTTAACACGAAGCGGAAATAGCTTTGTTGTCTTGGTTTTAAGGCCACAACAAGTCAAATTCCATGAGAGGACGATTGTTTATGAATTACTACATCGACGAATTCACCCACTCCGCAAGTTCACTTATACTGCACTCGAATTTCGGTCAGTCGAAGGAAATCAAAACACAATTTACGTCAAGGTTATTCAGTTCCTATTGAAAACAAGTTCGTCTTTTTTAACTTTATTCAGCGCTGGTTAGACTTAAAAAAAAATTGCAAACGAAAAAGAAAAGGAAAAAAAAATTAGAATCAAATAGCTCGAACTTTGCGTCCTTTTAATATCGGAGCTTGTCGACATCGACGTTATGGAATTCAGTATGTTTTAAAGAATTTTCAAGTATTTGGAACTTGTTTCAACGGACGGGCAGCCCCACTTCGTATCAAAACAACTCTTCATCGATAGCGTATTTCAAGAGAATTTCAGAAGCAACATGCGTGTGGGCCTTGATTCTTCATCTGACGAAGAAGAACCACTTTTTAACATGGAGGATGTCGAACGTCGTACTTTCGACAAAGATAAGGATCTTCCATTGTGGAAACGTTTCCTAAATACTTTGAAAAAACTCGGAGAAGACAGAAACAGTCTCAAATCTACAATTTGCTACTGCGGTGTGTTCATGGTATTCGGAATGTCAGACGAGATATTGGGCCCCACATTATTGGAGCTTAAATGCCTGACCGGGAAGTCTATAACTGTTATGAGCGTGCTGTTTTTTGTGCATGATTTGTGCAACGTCTTCGGATCAACTTCTGGTGGTTATCTAGTTGATCGGTAAGTAGCGAAAATGTTCTTCCTTTGTTGTACAACCGAGATTTGTCAAGAAAGACAAAGAGCTGGTAAGAGAGACTTCAAAAAATTATGGGAATCACAGAAGACAAGTGGGTCGTCGAAAAAGGAAAATTGAAAGAAAAAGTTTCATATTTCACTCCGCAAAAATCACACATACGCATAAAAAAATTCGCCGAAGAGCTTTACAATGATGACAAAATTTATTAGCTTGTACTTTAGTCACTACCAATCAGGGTCCTTGATAGTTAGTTATGTCTTGTTAAGCTAACTACATCAAGTGCATACAAAAACGATAAGTGCAATTTTGATCAAAGTTCTATCTAATTTCGATGCCTATGAGATTTCTTATCTTTTGTGCGTCAGATTATTCTGTGACGCGATAGTAAAGGTTCTACCAAAGATTAGGTTAAAGTATTATGGCTGCAGAAAAAAAATTACCTAAATGTAGTTGTTTAGAAATTTCGCTTTGTCGTACATTTAACCCAGCACGAACTTATCAGTTTTCAAATGATAATGAGCTCAAATCGGAATAGGAATGTCAGCATTTTCTGCTACGTAAGATTAAAACTGAAGTAACTGTCCTTCTCTCGTAAAATTACAATATCTAATCTATCTTTATGGCTAAAATTTTGTGTAGTTATCGTAGCATAATTTTCATGAAAAGGCGTTGGTTTTAAAATCACGGTGCCTAACTGTTTTTGCTAAGACATATGGTCGACTTTCCTTCACAGGTTTATCCGCGTGAATTTGATTTACCCTAAGTTATTTTTTTCAATCCTTTTCAAAAATGGAATATTAGTTACAATGAACAGTTGAATATAGAAAAAGGAGTGTTTTCAAATACAACCCATAAAAAAGATTTACAACATCGCTTCGTTTTGTTGTCACCGTTATTTAAACAAGGAAATATGCACGGATGAACTTTATTAAAAGATAAAAAATCAGTACTATGAAAATTTTCACTTTCGGAATAAACACTTTAATAATTAACAATTTGAAACAAGGTTTTCTTTTCTTTGTGTGAAAATATAATGAGGCAGCCATATAGCGGGAGAAAGCTAAAGTGAAAATGTATAAAAATCATTATCTTTTCTCCCTAATATCACCTAGTCAAACATGCACAGCTAATTCTAAAATTTTCAGTCTTTGTACAAAATCGTCTATATTTTCCTTTAAGCAGGGGAAAAAGAAAAGCCAGCGTTGGTATCAATTTTTTCCCGAAAAATTATATATCTTAATTAAAAATTAATGGTTTATGGAACTGCATACTACATTAGGAACAAAAGCTACACTGTTCAACGAAAAATAATTTTCCGTTTGCTAAACCTCAATGGCAAACAAACTAATATTGAATTTTTTCTCAATATTCTAAGGAAATTTCTCAGTTACACAATGGCTTCCGTTTGACGTGGGTCCACCGCCATCAGTCTTAACACTTTTAGTGACCTGCGCATTTAGTAGCAAACGAGTTGAGAAGTGTCTCACCAAAGGAAAGCTACTGAGTAGCCTGTGGCACTGTTAATCATTCTATATACGGTGGTCTCAGCATTTAAGTCTAAATGAAATATCTCTTAGTTTACTTTCTTGTGATACTGTTCATGTTGTAGTACAAGGTGGTTCTCACTTTTGAGTCTGTGGATCGGAAATCTCAAAGTGTGCCGCACCATATTCAGATGAAAGCTATTGAGCAGTTACTGTATTTTCCTGTGGAACTGTTTATTATGCTGTACAAGGTGGTTCTAACTTTTGAGTCTGCGGATAAGATATTTAGCTGTAACCATTCAAATGAAAGCTACTGAGTGGTATTTTTCTCAGGTGCTGTTTATTACGCTGTACAAGGTGGTTCTAACTTTTGAGTCTGTGGATGAAATCCTAAAGTGTGACCATTCAAATGAAAGCTACTGAGCAGTACTTTCCCGTGGTACTGTTTATTATGCTGTACAGGGTGGTTCTAACTTTTGAGTCTGTGGATGAAATCCTAAAGTGTGACCATTCAAATGAAAGCTACTGAGCAGTACGTTCTTGTGGAACTGTTTATCACGCTGTACAAGGTGGTTCTAACTTTTGAGTCTGCGGATAAGATACTTTAGTTAGCTGTAACCATTCAAATGAAAGCTACTGAGTAGTATTTTCCTCAGGTGCTGTTTATTATGCTGTACAAGGTGGTTCTTACTTTTTCGGAGTCTGTGCGAGTTAAGACCCCAAAGTGTAACCATTTTTAATAAGTCCTCCTTTGCAGTACTTTTCGGTGTTATTGTCTACTTCTAGTGCATTCTAAATTCCAATTCTTTTCCTGAGAAATCATCTGGAAAGAAAGTTTGAATCTACCAGAAAATGAACATGAATGTCGAGGACTTTCGCTTTTAAATTTCTTACGTGCCGGCATATTGAATTACTATGACGTCACTATTTTGTATGGACCAATGTTTGCAGCCAGATGACGTCATTAAAATCCGAAAGGTCAGGAGGCGGGGAATTTTAAAACGAAAAAAGGGTTTGTTAGCACCTTTTTTCGCTACAGGTCTTCCTTTCTATTACCATTCACTATAGGGCCAGTCTGGTCAAAAGCATTGTTTGTCGAATTTATTGCTGCCAAATCAAAAAAATGACTCAGTTAAGTTGCATTCCTTGTTCAATATTTTTTGAGAATTTTTGGATGAGTTTTCGAATGTTTTTAAGATTTTGTAAAATTGGGAAATATTTGAGGGTTGTTAAAAATTAAAATATGAAGAGAATAATTAGTAGATGAATAGCAGATGGTCCGACCACCACAACAAGGAGCCTCTGAGCCCATTAGCGGACCTCACTCCCGGGTTCTCGCTCCACAGGGACGGGTAGGAGAGATCCCTTGGAACGAGGTTGTTTATTTCCTTCCCAAATCAATATCATTGCCCCCCCGGCAACAAAAAAATACTGCCACCTTACGAAAAAATGTTTATATCAGTTGCTTTTTTTCTACTAGATTTAATCCAAATGTGCTGGTGACGATAGCTCTTGGTCTAAGTGCCATATGTATCATTGCCATTCCTCTTAGTGGGATCCTCGTCATTTTGCTGTTTTTGGCGGGAATATTTGGAGGATGTTTTGGAGCCACAGATACTTTCACAACTGTTCAACTTATACGTATGTACGGCAAACAGGTCAGAGCATAAAAAATAATGTAATTTAAAGAATCTTTTTGCGTCTACAAATGTTATAGTAATCTTTTAATGTATATTTCAGTGGGCCCAGTTGTTCGAAGGCCGATTAGGGCTAGCCCGGCGGCGTGGAAATTCTAATCCGTTTTTTTTTCTTTTGTTTAAAAGCATTGACTCGGATAATTTTGCTATTCTTTTAAGAGCGTCTAATCTTAAAAGTTAAACTGAATTTGCTTTTTAAACTTTCTCACTCTGAATTCAAAGTTAGACCTGATCCTGGGCTATCTTAACTCAGCTTTGCGCAACCTAATCTCGTACCCAGATCTCCCATGGCAAAGAGTAAAACAGAGTGAGATCTGGGTACGAGATTATGCGCAACCCTGCCCTAAAAGTGCCTACATCATATTAACACTTTGTTTTTTCGCTTGCAGGTTTCCCCTTATTTACAGGTACGATTACACAAGAAAAATAACACTAATTAAAAAAAACACCAATCATAAACAGTGATTCTGTCTATCATGCTATTGACGATCATAAAATCAAAAGGGACCTTAAGATGAGAGGATGGCAACGGCAGCAAAAACGTCGCTTAAAAAGTTATTGCATTTTTTCAATCCTCATCCAACAAATGTAGCCGAATTCTCTTGGACTTAAATTCCTAAGAACCATATCTAAGGCCACGTGCAAACGGGCGCAACAACTTCCAACATTGTTGCGCGTGCAAACGGATGCAACAACTGCCAACAAGTTTGGGACCTGCAGTGCATCGTGGGAAGAATACAACTCATAAGTCTTTGTAATCCATGCGTAATGAGCGTGCGTGGCCCCAACAATGTTGGAAGAGCTGTGCAAATGGATCCAACATTGTTGCGCTACGCTTCGGCGATCACAGAACAAAAGAAATGTTGGGAGTTGTTGGCTGAAAAGTTTGACCGATTTCAAACTTTGCGCAACAACACGCAACAACATCCAACAACATGCAACAGGGTGTGCAAACGGACGCAACATGTAACATCCAACAATGTTGCGTCCGTTTACACGGGGCTTAAGTTTAGAAAGCGAAAGAAAATTTCGTCGTGGGTTGTTTACGTCCTCCATAAAATGTTGCGTTGTATTCTTGCAGCGACGGCAAAGAAATGAATATAAAAGGTGCCCTTTACGTTCAAAGTTGGTGTTTTCCTCATCAAACCTATTGCATTTTTGATGTTCTCGTTGCCGTCGCCTTCGTCGAATCTTAGGTTTCAAGAAGGTCCCAAGTAATAGTTCAGTTTCGAGTTCGCTATGACCGCTGAATTAAAAAAGTGAAGACGTATTTTTTACAGGCTTAGCCTCCATGTGAAGTTATATATTCACAAATTGCAACGAGAAAAAGACTTGTTTATTAGTCTGTCTATTGTGTAGTCCAATTTCGAACACTTACTTGCCGAAATTTCTGAATATTTTACTTTACGTCGAGGCTAACCGTTTATGAATGTGTGGTTAATGTTTGTATTCAGCGGTAATTTTTAATTCGAAACTGGACTATTCAATTCACTCTGGTTCCCAGGCTCTACACTTCTCTTACGGCGTGGGTGGTTTCGTGAGCCCGCTGATAGCGCAGCCGTTCCTACGTCGTAAATGTGTGATGGTGGTAAATTATACGACGATCATCGATGAGTGGCCATATGCTAACTCCACTTCCGGTATCGACAACTCCACCCAGATATACCACACCCAAGAAGAGATGCATCGCGATACGCATGTCAGATGGGCTTATTGGATTGTAGCTCTGTTACATGTGAGTATTACTTTATTGTTATACTTGATACTGAATCCGATCAATTAGGTTTCTGGGAAACTTCCCACCTACCCCTCCGCTAAGCCATCACTTTGCCCCAAGTGAGAAGTAAGTATTAATGTTAGCTTAGGGGAGGGGTAGGCGGGCAGTTCCACAGCAACCTAAATTGAATCTAATACACCCCGCTGCCAGCAGAGCTAGCCGTTCTTTCGCTTCCTCGAATTTGAGGTACTCGAGAAAAAGACTCTCCTTAAATTAATGGAGTTAGATCTTTTTGAGCATGCGCTGCAGGATGCAGTTTGCGACCCAGGCCTCGACAGCGGGCTCAGTTATGATATCAGTTTATCAATAAATGGACTAACTCGCACGCGAAATACCAGTTTGACGAAAGAAAATAGGATTACCAGTACAGTAGTTCGGGCTGCGGCGCGCAACCTCAATGGCTTGACGCGAGTCAAGCAGAGAAACCTTTACTCCACCTCCCCAATCAGGAAGAAGACACGCCGTAGGAGACTCTGCTCGCAGGCTGACTCTAAAATTGTAAGCTGTAACTATACTGGACTGACAACTTAGTAAAAGTTTGCAGTTTCTCACCAGATGACAATGAACGTCCATTAAGGCTCCTTATTGTGCATTTAAGTTAGTGTACTTCTATAAAGTAAGCCAGCCTGCGAAACTTGACGAAGCTCCGTTGTCACTCACTGAAATACTTAAATCAACAACTGATCAACTACTGCATTCACACTAATATATTACGGTGAATCCCATGACTACAGTTCGAGGTGTTTTACAGAGATCATTCTCACTTAAGAGCAAACCTTAACCTACTCAGTTGGTAAACCACAAGTATATGGTTATAAGGATTACATATTTAGTGTTGATTTACCTGTAATTTGGCTTAGAAAAGCTAAATGCAAGTCCTGTGAACAACCCTTTACACCAGCATTTTTAAATGTTAAAGGTTAAAACCTTTCACGACGACAGGATCGAATCATATAGCTCGACCCAAAGAAAATTAGAAAAATGGTATTGGATGTAATTAAAAGAAAATCCAAATTTTTCCAACAATAATTCAATAAGATCGTGAAACTGGTAATGAAAAACTCGTATACATAATAAAATTGGTAAGTAAATAAATAGATAGATAGACAAAAACAAGACAAATTGTGAATTCGTTGTTTTTCCAGCTTCCAGTAATATTTGGGTTGTTGTGGTTAATGTTTACACGTAAATTGGCAAAAATCACAGGGACCCTTAAGAAATACGAGTATGAAATGTACGACGAGCAGAGGCTTAGCAACCCTGGTAAGTTAACATCTTTATTTAGTATTAATGTTATTATTATTATTATTATTATTATTATGCGAGTACTGTCATCAACATTGCTACCATCACCATATAACCATTGCTACCACCATCAATCAGCATTAGTATGCTAAATCCTAATTCTGTTTTGCTCCATTTTTCGGGCTGTAATATTGCTTTATAAGCCACTGAAAAAGTCAATTATATCATGCACTGAACTTTCTCTTATGTCCAAACTTTGGAAATCAGTCAGGTTTTCTGATTTCGCGTCAATAAGAAATCGTATCTAAGCTGTACGCTTTTCATCGCTAGCTGTAGTCTTTTACAAAACTTTTCTTGAAAAAATCTGGAAGAACTATACAAGAGCTGTTCTTAGAAAAGAGATCCCGCCCTTGGGTAAGTCTCCTTTACAACTGACCACATGGAGATAGTATTCGAAGGGTACAAACGGCAAAATTTTTGTCGCCTAATAGTTCATCAGTAGAATGCCTAAAATGTGCACAATTGTACAAATGGTTTCGGCTTCATTTAATACTATTCCAATAGACCTTTTTACCGTTACGGTTGCCATATTGAAGTTAGATTTAAGGAATATTATGGGATGCTCAGGAGGCATGAGCACATTCCGTTTAGTATTTACGAGCGCCTTTCGGGGCCTTTTTTCTTAAAGTTTTCTTGTAATGGGAAAACTGATCGTTGTGCCTTGTTAGGATGTAATAATGATCGCCTTTTTCCCGTGAAAGATCATATTTCTAGTACTTAGCGAGTACAACGGATCGTGCTCATGCCCCCTGGGCATCCCATAATACTCCTTAAATGGAATTAATTCAATATGGCCGCCGTATCGGTAAAAAGGTCTATTGTACAACATTTCAGGAGCCAGCAAACGTAACTCTGTACTCTGATAAGCTGTATTTTGTATCTTGATGTAGTCTACTGTTGTATTTCAATGGACTCTCAATATGGTTCTAAAACCTTTCCAGGCTATAACCACCACATGGTCACATTGTATCTCAATGGCAAGCAACCCTGGCTAAAAATTTTTGGAGATGATCAGAAACCGAGAGTTGTCGTAGTCACAGTTTTGACGTCGCTGATTCTACTTTTGTACGACGGGCTAATGGTATAGTAAATAACTCTCACATTCTTGTATAGTGCCATCAAATACAATAGGATATCCGCCCTGAAAATTTAACGCCTTTTTGAGCTAGTGGATCCATTTTCTGGTCACTATATATCTGGCCAAAGAACCCCATCTCCTATGCTAAAGGATCCTGAAATTATTTGAAAGGAGGTGAAATAAGATTTTAATGGAATGTTCTGGTCAACTTGAGTTTTTTTTAAATTTTTTTTCTTTCAGCCTTTTTCTTCGTCTTGTTTGACTCAATCGCGCTAAGCTAAAGCAAAGTAAATTTTAACTTTATTTCGACAGGGTGGGCCAATCACCTCGGGGGCTGGTCTCCTTAGGGGCCCTGCGTCTTAAAGTCGACCTCATTATGTGGCTTGCTCAGGGTGTTTTTTCAATAAACACTCCGGTTTTCCCTTCTTTAAAAAGCACACTTCCATATTCAAGTTAGCCTCCCACGAAGGCGTTTTTAGGGGACCTCGTCTTCCAGCGAGCTCCCCTAAAAGCGCCTGCGTGGAAGGCCGCTATATTCAAGTTGGATCAGGGAATCGACAAATGAACCTATTTATTGTGAACTCTTTAAAGAGTGCATAAAACTGACTTCTGATATGATATTGTCTTTTCTGTCCCAGGCGACGTTTGGCGCATATGTTTACTCGTACGCTGTTAAAGGCGCTGTTCATATCAAGCCCAGTCACGCAGCTTATCTCAACTCTCTTTTTTGGGTGAGTGTGTTACCAGGTTACACGATCGTATGAAATTCAATTAAGAAGAACAATTTGTCGCAATAAAAAGTGGTAAATAATACCAGGTAACATTGAACTGTTACCTAATGGGATGACGTAATAATTTCGCTGTATGTATGCTAATGAACCTTGGAGTGCAACTAGGTTTTTTTTGTATTGTATCATGTGTTCCTCTTGTAGTCCTATGCGTTGCCCCTGTTTTTATTGGGCTGCCTGTGGCATCCAATCTTAAAATGAGTAGCGTCTCCTCTATGCAGAAAAAAGACAAAATGGCGGACGGATCACTTTTCAAGTGCCTCCTACGATGGGGTACCTTTTTTAAATTTTAAAATTTGTCTATAACTGACATGCCATGTCAAGCGAGTTAAATATCACACATTAGACACCTTTAGATTCTAAGACGAGTACGACAACGCGTACGAGATTTTCTCAATAGTAGCGCTTGCGCGTGAACCAACGTCATTTTGGCGGGAAAACGTGGTAGCCGTCGTCACTCTACTTCGAGTCTTAGGGGGTGTTTACATGACACCGGGGCGACTTTCGCGCCGCGACGAGTTCACTCCGGTTCCCTCTCATGGCTCCACATTTGTTTACATGATACCACCACAAAAAGTCATGCCGGCGCGAGTCGCCCCGGCGTGAGTTCACTCCGGTTGTCGCACCGGGGCGAGAATTTCACTCCAGTACGAAATCTCGCAACGGTATCATGTAAACACGAAACGACCACCCGTTTCGGTGTGAAATCGGTCTAATGTTTGCGATTTTGAATCATACGTGCATTTTATCAAAATGAAGTGTACCTTCAAATAACGAGATCATATGTGAAATAACCCAGTCATCATGTAAACGTGATACGAAATCAAAAAGTCATGTCGGTATGAAACTCGCGCCGGTGCGAGTTTTCTCATGTAAACACCTCCTTAGCGAGAATGTAGAGGTGGCGAAAAAAAGTTATCAAATGCTAGAAGTTTGATTATCTTGCGATCGGGAGAGGGTGTAACCTTCACTAAAGATATCAGTGCTAGTAAAATGAAGGTTTCCGGGGAGTGTATGTTTTGAGAATACGCGAAAAAACTTGAAGTCAAATCTGGTCCTCGTAGTCGTTCTCGCCCTGGAATCTAAAGGTCTCTAATGATATAGAAAGGCTAACTGACTTGAAAAGATTTTAACCACGTTAATTAGCGAAGAGCACTAACAGGTAACTTTATCCCGTGCACGACGCGACGTTACTATTTCGCAGTGCCCGCTCTTTAATTTTTGACATATCGCCCCATGTAAGGCAGTTCCAGACTATCTTGGATTATGGACTCCGGATTCGAAGTACTGTATTGCGGATTCCTTGTCAGTGGAACTTGGATTTCGGATTCCAAGCGTTAGCGGGATTCCAGATTCCTTGAGCTGAATTCCAGATTCCAAAGCCTAGGATTCCAAACACTCAATCCGGAAACCGGATTGCCTTGAAAGAGGCCAGGCATTCTCGTGCATATGATTTTAAATACATATAAGCTTATCTCTGTAATTTGTTTGCCCCAAGAACGCCGAATTCGGCTATTTTCGCAACGCGAAGAAAAAAATTAATGCTCCCAAAACCAAGAAGTGATTACCTGAGGCGTAGCTTTAGTTACAGTGGCGCTCTTCTATGTAACAATCTTCCTGACGAAATAGGTACATCAAATTTCTTAGGTTTCTGTAAGAGAAGTTCCCATAGATGGGTTTTCTGATCAGTACTCCAGTCCCACACGGCAACTATGTAAAACAGTTTTTGAGAATTTTTAAATTAATTTTCCATGTTAGACTGATGTTTTTAACCGTGTGTAAATAAAGTTCTCATTCATTCATAAATCATACATTAATTATGAAATCTCATTTGTATATAACAATCTATTGTTTCAGGGCTCTCTTTCAGTTGGTCGGTTTGTTTCCATACCAATAGCGATGTATGTCAAACCTCCAACCATGCTGATGATTAACTTGGTAAAATCCTCAAATGTGTTTCTTTTAAACAATAGCATAGCATCAGAGAGAGGTTCCTCCGGGTATTCCAATTTACAATCACTTAAATTCAGTTACAGACTTGCGACAATTTATTCTGAATAACGTTTAGAAGAACAGCTGCTTTCATTTAAATTATCACACTTTGGGGGATTTCATCCGCAAGCTCATCAGTTAGAACCACCTTGTACAGCATAATAAACAGTACCACAGGAAAGGACTGCTCAGTGGCTTCATTTGAATGGTCACACTTTAGGATTTCATCCACAGACTCAAAAGTTAGAACCACCTTCTACAGCATATTAAACTGAGTATAGTACCACGGGGAAAGTGCTGCTCTGAATACCTTTCACTTATATGGGTATACGTAGGATTTCGAATTCATGCACTCATGGAGAAGTTAGGCTGCGTGCAAACGGATGCAACAACTCCCAACAAGTTTGGGAGCTGCAGTGAATCGTGGGAAGAATACAACCCATAAGTCTTTGTAATCCATACGTAATGAGCGTGCGTAGCCCCAACAATGTTCGAAGAGCTGCGCAAACGGATCCAACATTGTTGCGCTACGCTTCGGCGATCACGGAACAAAAGAAATGTTGGGAGTTGTTGGCTGAAAAGTTTGACCGGTTTCAAACTTTGTGCAACAACACGCAGCAACATCCAACAACATGCAACAGGGTGTGCAAACGGACGCAACATGTAACATCCAACAATGTTGCGTCCGTTTGCACGGGGCTTAAGAACCACCCTGTATAGTATGAAAAGATGATTGATTCCTAGAATCATTCGAAACACTAATAAAACCTTCTGAAAAAAACACCCAGCTCCTATTTCTACTTGACCTCCGCCTACTACTGACTCTTATTTATTGTGTTAGAAGTAAACACAACCACTGTTTATTTGAATTTGCGCAATCACGTTCTTTTCCAGATTGGCTGCCTTTCAGCGACTCTTTTCATGTTGATTTTCGAAGAAAGTGAGCCAGCATTATGGTTGGGAATCAGCGGTGCTGGTTTATTTATGAGCAGTGTCTTCCCAACAAGCATTGCCCTCGCAGAATATTACATAGACTTAACAGGTAACTATCATTTTCATGCTAAATATCATAGCCATCACTAAGCGATGTGTAGTCGCAAACAGCACTACGCTAATGAGTAAAGGAGGAAGCCTGACTACACTCAGTCTTTCTTCTTCTTTCAAGTCAAGCTTCCATATAATTGTCCGGATCACTACGATCGTCGGAGTCCTTTTAAAATACGTTCACACGCTTGAGTCGATTATACATCTGTTGCAGTTATGCAAGATCAGGACCAACTGGCTGATCGCATAGGCCTCTTTCAAAAATAGCATAATACTCTTTACTGTCCCTCTAAGATTTTGCATAAGCATTGTTTTCAGTTTCTCTTGGGACTTACAATCGCCCCAAGAGAAACTGAAAACAATGCTTATGCAAACATTTTGGACGGACAGCAAAGAGTATTATGGTATTTTTGAAAAAAGGCCTATTCCCCTGCATAGATCTGAAGTCTGAGTAGAGGTTTCCATGTAATTGCCCAAATTTCCTCGATTGTCCCGATCATTTCAAAGAATCGAGGTGACTGAGACGGCGATGCGGACGATTATGTAAAATACTAGCTTGTAGGCTCACGGCTAAGGCATTTTAGAAATTTAGTATCATGATTTTTTTTTTAATTTTTGTCTGTTCTAATCCTTGTTAATCTCGTTATATATTCGTCCTAATCCATCACCAGTTCCTCTTTCGATATTTTAAATTTATCAAAGTAATATTTGAGGCCTCCTCTGATTAGATAATTGCAAGAGAGAATGACCCAAGAGAGCGAATCCCCCATACGTGACCCTCTTCCCATGAAAATTATTTTCAATCTATTCTTGGTCCTGTGTCACACTGCGTGGTTATTTTAAGGACGCTACCTTATTGGTCAGTTAGAGTGGCGTCATGTAATTTTAAACTTGGCGGGTAATTCATTTCACTGCCGATCACGTACAGCAAGCAATATGACGTGCAAACTTGGTATTGCTTTCGCCGACGAGTCAAAAGATTTTTACGTGGAAAAATCTGGCCAGAGTAGCTGCGAAAGAGCAAAACGGTCCTGGCTTGTGAAAGTTTGCCGGAGAAAGCGGTTCCGACTCGACGGAAATTGCTAATTACAAAAACGACAACTGTCTCTTCCGGCGACATCTACGCACACCCGTGAGCTGTGATACCGTCGTTTGGATTCAACGGTGGACACGTAACGAGAAAATAGGTTCAAAGTGGGTTCAAACATGAATGTTTGGTCGCCAAACATTTGAATTTTGAGAGGGCGCTAGGCAAATGTGGGCACACCGCTCACTATAACGAATTGGCCGAAACCGGAAACCGCGCATAAAAAGTCTCTGGCATCCAGGTTTGCGACTGTCTAACAGCTTGAAGCATCTGACTTGATTTGTGTTCGCAGGGCGAAATATTCATCGCAAATATTATACGTAAAGTAGAAGTAATGTAGTTTGAAACTCTCAGGGACAATTCAAAGCAAATGTACCGTTTCTGAACGAAAAATATACCTGGAAAAAAGAAAAAAATATCTTGCTCAATTGCATAAACAATTGAAGCCAGCCACCTATTAAAGATTTCGTGTTTCGGGCGTGATTACCTTGGCCTTTCACGGTGTGTCAGAATAGACCAATTCCGATATATTAAAATTCATACATGGCTGCGAGGCTTGGGGGAATAAAACAAAAGAAATTATCTTGAGGCTCAGTGATGAATAAAACATTTCTTTTGTTTTATTCCCCCAAGCCTGGGAGCCACGTATACATACATACATACATACATATATACATATTCATTAAATGTAGTTCAGGACTTCAGGAGTGATTCATCGTTTTATTGCCGAATATACTCTGCTCCTCTAAGAGTTGAGCGCTTTTTGAAATCCATTCACCGCAAGGATATAGAATTTACATATATACATACATACATACTTTATTGGAACTCCCTTCAACAGGGCTTTTCAGTCACAATAACCTAACTATTTTAACTTAATCACAATAACAATTTATGGTGATTCCCTGGTTTTGTACTGCGCATCTCTTACTGCGCATAACAAGATGGCCTCCGTAAAAAAGAGCATGTGAAGTAACATTATTAAAATGAAGTTGACCGAAGAGAAAAGCTATTGCAATTTTTACTTGCGGTTGTTTCTTGCCGAAGTGAGACTCAGTGTGGTGGGAATGTGCATAACGTAAGCAGTGTTCGACTTCCTCACGGAGAACCTCGATAGTGGATGTTTAATTTGTGCTTATTCACTTTGATTTTCATTTAAACGTTTTCTCTATCACATTGTGTCCTAAATGTGATATCTCGATGTAAATTCTGTAAAAACGGATTTTTTAATACTTTCTTCCCACTTTCGCATACATTCTACTTTGAAACTCGCCCCAGTCCACTCTCAAAAATCAAGGAAATTGCATTTGGTGCGCACTTTCTGCAGCTCTACCGCAAAACGAGTACGGTGACCCCCATTTTTTATTTCATGATTTTAATAAGGACAGTGCTTCCTTTCGGTGAGAACAAAATTGGCACAAATCTATGTTCAGTTTTTTGGCAATTTTACTAAATTGTACGGATTGAGCTAGCACGGGTCGAATAGCGCGTGTCCAATTTAATTCTACTTTGGAGCGTAAAGTAAAAACAAGGGCATTAAAAGCATTTTTCTAGTACATAAATGGATAAACAATACATTAAAGTCAAATTCTGTGCGATACCACATGCATCATTGAAAAAATCTTTCCTTTTTGTCTAGTTTTGGGCTGCGCACGGTTTTTGTCAAAGGGTCCAAAATAGCCGTATTTGTCGGCATTGTGACGTCAAAACGAGCACGGTGACCCCCACTTTTTATTACCTTTTTATCATCTTCTTGCCTTTTTACATCAGTGTACCAAGTTTCATCTACAATCTATGTTAGGTTCTTTTACTAGGGAATCACCTTAAATTAAAAATTCAATCATTTCTTATAGAACATATTATTAAAAAGGGTCTTCTTAAAACTATTAATTTCTGTTATATTCTTAATATTCCCAGCTAGCCCATTCCATTCCCTTGGACCCCGATGATAAAACGCCCTTTGTCCCGTTGACAGTCTACATCGAGGAACCACAAAATCATTACATCCCCTAGTGTTCCTATTGTGGACTGCTGAACGTTTAACAAAACATTTAACTAAATAATCTGGAGCTAGACCATTTACACACTTGAATGCTAAAACTAGATCATTAAATAAAACTTTCTCTGTAACATCCAACCATCTAAGAGATCTCCGACCCTGAGAGATATGGTCGAACTTATTTACGTATGAATTTTAATATATCGAAAATGGTCTATTGAACATTCGTTACTTTAAAAGGCTACCGGCCGTTAGAAAATCTCAATCTTTAATCTCAAAGTGAAATTTTGACTTCAATACTGCAATCCCTTTATAAATGAAATTCATTCCTAAATTATGAGCGGAACGCGCTGATCAAAAACATGTCAACAACAGGAACCCGGCGCTAATTACTATGATGGCTGTCAAACTTCAAATGTTTGGCGGCGAAACATGTCACGTTCATGTGAAAGTAGACCATGCGGGTCACGGAAACAACAGACAAAAATAATCTTCGCAGCACGCGCGCGAGTAAAAAAAATTATCATGGAGCACAGGGATTCGCTCTCTCAGCTCATTCTCTCTTGATAATTGTGTATGCCGTCAAAATATAGTGACTCAGTGAAACCTCCTGACAGTTCTCCTTCAATGAGAAAAGAATTACGAGGGAGCTATATTAGAAATAATTATGCTAACGTTCTCAGACCACGTTGCTCCTTAGTTATCTTTTCACACCTGCTCTAATGTAATTTCCGTTTGTCTCTGCGTATTCGACGTCGGAAATGATTAAAGAAATTTACTAAAAATAGTATTAAAAAAATTGTGTGTGCGTTTCAGCCCCTGTGACAAGTGTAATGATTGTCAGTGCAGCTCTGGGTGAATTAATACTACCTTTAATAGTTGGACAGGTAGGTAATTCCGTTGGCGAAAAAAAGATATTGAATAGATAATAAGTATTTGCTAAACCCTCAACCACTTGTATCAGGAGATTTTTTTGTTCGTTTTTAAAATCTACGCATCCATACGAAGTGTATTCAAATCGGTTTTGCCCATCCAGACGAAGACGCTAAAACGATACAAATAGCCATATACGTCCATATACGTGTGGACGGGGCCTAAGTAATTGGTAAATATTATTGCGGGCGACAAGAGGAGCCAGCAATCCTAATCTCCAGGTTGCTATTACGTATGGTCCGCATGATCATCTATCACGTGAAACTTACGCAAGTACAGCGTTTGAGCAAAAGCAATTTGACCTTCGATGGTTGTCGTCCGCACTCCGTAACCTTTGGTTATTACCAGTTGTAGAATATAGGATTAGTAAATGGTAAGTAAATTGCAAACGGATGATAAATTAAATGCCGAGTATAAACAGCTGGAAAGTGAAAAATAAAAGGGAAATTGCTCATATATTGATAATGTAAAAGGTAAGCAGAAAAATTGATGATCAGCTGTGAAATAATGAACAGTATCTCAATGACCGGTTTCCGTTAATTACCAGACGATACATTTTCATAGGTTTTTGAAAGACTTGGCCCTGTTAGTTTTCTGGCGATCGCCTTTTGCGCATGTTTTATGGCCTTGATGATCTTCATTCTTTTGAGATCAGCGGAGAGATCAGAGACGGGTAAGCTACTCACGTTTTATTAGTTAACGCATTTATGGAATCGATTTAGTTAAGAGCGTCCAACACTTGTTCTCAGTGATCGGGGGAAGGGGGAAGGGGGAAGGGGGAAGGGGGAAGGGGGAAGGGGAAGGGGGAAGGGGAAAGGGGGAAGGGGAGACTACTAGCAAAGTTTTATACTGGCAGGCTCCGCCTCGAGGTCCAACCCCTTAGTCGTACCTCCGCTAACCGCCACCTCTCCACAACGACCACTTTTTTTTCGTCCCGGCGGACAAAAGATCCATAAATTGACTCTTGTTTAAAACTTCTCTACAACGGCCAACTCTTTACAACGACTACTTTCTTCTGTCCCCAAGGTGGCCGTTGTAGAGAGATTATAATTAAATGCAATAGAATACTTTCGATTTTCCAAAGAGCGCCGCGGTGCTTAGTTTGTCCGACTGTAATACTTTGTTATGGTCATGCAAATAAAGCTTATTGTTGTTGTTGTTGACTCAGATTGAAGGCGGCGCTCTTTCGAGTATATACTGTTTAGATAGCATCTGACTATTTGAAGGTTTTGTTACATCTTTGGTAAATTTGTATTGCATTTGAGGGCATTATTACATTTGTGGTCAATTTCTATTACATATGAGGGCTTTATTACATTTGTGGTCAGTTATTACATTTGTGGCTTCAACATACCTCTTTCTCGTACCTTCTGTTGACAAATTGTACCCCTTTCACATACCTAGTGTAGAACGCGGCATCCCTTTTAATGCATCGCTGTATATGTGCCGTCTTTTAAATATGAATAAATCGCTAAACCATGAAGTTTTCTTGCCATTTTCACAGCCAAAAATGCATCTGTTAGCTCTTTTAGGTCCTTTCGCGGACTTCAATGACAGGTTTATCTAACTTTTTATATACTTTAACTAGTAAAATCCCTACCCTTTCATTTTCCTGAAGCCTGAAAAAGGAACCCCATTAACAAGGGGGAGCCTCTCCTTACAGGCCATTTAGGGAGTACCCCCCGGGCCTTTGCTCCATTCGTTCAAAGTGCAGACCGATTTTGATTGTTATCAGTGGCGGATGCAGGGGAGGGACCCGGGGGGGGGCGCCCCCTATTTTTAGACTAAGATGAGGCCCGAAGGGCCAAAAAGATTTCTTTTTGAAACCGCCCCCCCTTATCTGAAGGTCTGGATCCGCCACTGGTTATGTCGCCCCTGTCCCTATCACTAGGTCATGTCGGTGGCGAAAAGCATTTCGCTTTTGATACAACTGACATTTAGGACGTATTTCTTTAAAAAGTTTTGTTAATTAGCATTTTGTAATTGCCATTAAGAGTTTTGTTTCTCTCTTAACAGATTGGCTTGGGTTTTTCTGGTTTGTTTGGTGTGGAAATCCACCGGGCTCTGCCAATCAACCCACGTTTGATCAGAACCAAAACCCCGACCCCACCCCTACAGTGGAAACTGGTAAAAGCCCACCGATTGAGACAGTGGAGCTAAACATCCAAGGATAGCATCTTAAGTCTTAGGAAACCTGTTGGGTCAATAGACCTCTTTACCTTGTTTGTTTTGTTTTCCTAATGTATTTCATGTCATAATTCTATCGAGAACTGTTTCATTCAAATTTTGGTCTTCCCGTGCATATGTACGCATAATTTATGAAAAGACAGGAGAGAAACTCCACCCCTGAGACCCTGACTTATTGGCAAATCAAAACATACATGCTAAAGAGGTATATTTAACCAAAAAGGCAATGGATTTTTTTAAAAGCGAATTTCTTGTTTGGGATTTGTTGAAGGCTCTTTTCTTTTTTACTTCGATCAAAACCCAACTGTCAGCTGCAAATGTCATTTTAAACTTTTAAACCTCCGCACTCGCCCAAACGGTGCGTTTTCGAGCAGGTGTCGGGAAAATATCACCCTGTTAGCAGAACCTGTCTTTCGTTTGCTCAAGTTTGGCATACTCAGGAAAGACCCTGCGTGAATCGAGTAAGATCTTCGTTGAGCATGCGCAACATGTTGCTAGAATATAATCTCAAACCCAGGCCTAATACCCGTGCGCTTAGCACAGCGGGCTCGCATATGACCATCGGTTTATCGATAAACGGATGCTGGCACTCTCGAAAGAACCAGTTTGACGAGAGAGATCAAGACTGACTAGGCCAGAAAATCGGGCTGCGGCGACTTCAAAGGTTTGACGAGATTCAGGCAAAGCCTCCTTTTCTACTCCTCACTCTAGAAGACCAAAGAGATCAATTTAGGTGTCTAGGAAACTGCCCACCTACCCCTCCCCTAAGGTGACATTAACACTTGCTTCTCGCTTAGGGAAAAATGATGGCTTGGGGGAGGGGTAGGTGGGCAGTTTCCCGAGAAACCTAAATTCATCCGACACTGAAAAGTAGGCTCTGCTCGTAGGGTTGCCATGGAAATATACGCTAGGGTCGCAAATATCCAATACCATTTTAAGCACTGAAGCACACCTACCAACTGTCCGCGGTATGGCAGGTACCTTACGCATGTGCACAACCATAAAGGACGAAACAGCTGTCCATGGCTGCCACTACCTGGGTGATATGATTGTACGCATGCGTACGGTGCTGGCCACACCGCGGAGTTGGTACGTATGCCTCAGGGCTTAAATTGGTATTGTTCACAAATATCCACATTGTAAGGCAGAGATAAAAAGGGGAGCAAAGAGTTTGTTTTTATATTTGACTGATAATTAGCAATTATTGGACAAGGTTGAGCAAAATATCGTGAGCAGATCGATTATTTGCCGAAGCCGAAGGCTGAAGCAAATAATTGATCTGCGAGACACTGACAAATCACAATATTTTGCGATAACCGAGTTCAACAATTGTTTTATCATTCGATCACTGAGTTTGTTTTTTAATAAATAACATCTTCGGAAAGCGGTTAGCGCGCGCTGCCTTCCAGGAGTAATAACAGAGATCACATAAACGAGCAAGGAGCAAGCGTGGTTTCATTTACGCATGAGCAGAATAGTATTTGCAGCCAAAAACAGTTTGCGCATGAGCACACCTTTATTTGTAGGTAGTTATTTGCAGGTCACCTGGTGGGCTCTCGGCCAATGAAAAGGAAGAAACATTTGCATGGAATGATGATAATAGGGATTATTTAAGCTAGCCTACTCTGGTGCTAACAGAGTCTGATATATCGCAACAAGGACATTGCATAGGCCACAAAACTTTCCTTTTATAATAGTCTGGAACCTAAGGGGTCATTAGAAACTTCCGCTACTTACTAGACTTGTTTAAGTGTATCTATAGATAGTAAGTTAAAAGTCAAAGGGATTAAATTTGATGTGTTTGTGATTAATAAGTGTTCTTTATCTTCAAACCCCTCTGGCCTTAAACGAGAAGTCCAAAGACTACTGCAAAACTGATTCAGAACAACGTGTATTGTTTTTTTCATAATTTCGGCTGGCCATACCAGCCTTCTTCAGGTTTACAGATGTTACTGAACTTATGTAGGAATCACAATATTATATAAATGGAGAATGTTATGAAAAAACAATACACGTTTTTAGACTTCTCGTTTTTGGTTCTTTATATTTTGGCTGATTAGATCTCTTTTCTAGAGATCTAACTTTTACAACTAGCAGGACCTTCGTCCACGGTTTTTGCAGTTAATTTAATCCCATGGCCTTACTCGAGGTAATCGTGACTAAAAGCGTTAAAGGGACGAGGGTCCCGAAAGGGGTATTCGGGGGCCGGGATTTGCCCCATTTGAAGGGCTGGAGTCTGGATCTCGAGGCAAAATGGGGGCGAGATTCGGGATTGAAAATATTCACGGGGTGTCGAAAAAAAGTGATTCACTGGGATTACGGAATGGAGGGAAAATGTTGAGTCGGGATGACAGAGTTTAAGGTTCCTAATTGGGATCCTGAGGGACTGAACTTGGATAGAATTTTGCCGTTTTGTTTCTCCGAGCATCCAGCTAAATGATAGTGTCTCTGCGCAGGCTCAAAAACGAAAATGACATTGTTGTGTTGAGAGGTAATTTTGACCGCATTTTTAATTCAAACAAGAAACATGTACATTCCACTATCGATGATATTTTTATCCCACTTGTAAAGTTGGATAATCTCCCGGCTTACAAAATTTATGACGATTTTTGCCTTTAACTGAAAAAAAAAACCAGTTTGGTTATCGATTAGAATAGCGTTGTGCGTCAGAATTGCCATAAATTATTGCATAATTAGTGATGCAGATTGTAAACCTTAACGTATGATGGAATATTTGGCTTTGAGTTCTGTAACAATACGTATAGAAAAAAAGAGAAGGAAAGTTATAAATTATTAAAAAATCGATCTACTTAAGAAAACTTTCCTTTGTAGAAGCGAAACAAATTGCTCTTGTTTGGGGTTGAATTAAAACTGATGTTGTAAGAAACTTAAACGTGTGAGGTTTCTTTTTGGCTGATATAAATATTAATTTGTATTTGGCCAAAAAAAACACAACTACATATTAATGGAAGAAATTCGAGAAATGAGAAATACACGATATTTTTTATTTCATTATTTAAATTATATCAAGTGGCCTTCGAAGTAAAGCTTCCAAACGTATGCACGAGGATGAAATAGTGGAATATACAATCTCTCCTCTGCGAGTACATTGACGTACTTTTCTAGGAGCCAGTTTAAGTTTTGTTGTGGCTGTCGGGATCTGAATCGTGCGCTTCCTAGACATATCCTCGGACTAATTACTGGACGTAACATCAACATGAAGGTGTGTGAAGCCATTTAAGCATGGCTTCACCCAATCAGATTCATTTTCTTACGTCAACTGCGCTCTAAAAGGACCTGTTAAGAAGATCGATTTACTACTGTCAACAAATATGCGTGTTGACAAAAATTACTTTATAAACTACGCCTCTTAAGATTAGCGATAGCGGTTTCCGCTGATCCCTTGACATCATGCTAATTTGCATTGAGTTGGCGTTTACGCGGGCGAGCCGATCAGAAATCGCACCACGTTCGCGATAATTTAAACCGTATCGTAAGTTTTTGTTACATTTAATGGAAATCTTACAGCCGAGGAAGAGTCACTGAGGATCTACTTGAGAACTGTAAAATTTTTGAGGTGAAATTCCCCAGGTGATTGGACAGTCAACGAAGTGATGATGTGTTGCGCACACGCGAAAACTTGATCATCTTCTATCTCCGTGTTTTGTGCCACAGCGTTCATTTCCTGAGTTTAGTTTTTTTTTGTTTTGGGAAAAAGTTAATAGGCAGGAATTAATGACTCAGGCACGGCTCAGAATCATACTGAAAACTACGGATATTTTGGCACATAACCACAAATCGATGGATATCTCGATCGTCGCGTAGGAAAGAATGTGTGAATTTGCTCTTCATTCCTATGTCTTGATGTGAACCGCATCATGGGGTCTTGTTTGAATTTAAAGAAGTTGTTTGGAAGAGAAAACCACTAACGATAAAGAAGCTGTTCGCTTTGTTGGCTTAACGCCGAAGACTTCTGGGTATTAACATTTTTAAGACACGCTGTTGTGTTTTCACCTGTCGATCATTATATTTCGACATGACCACAGCTCAAACACCGTCACCAAATGGCGCTGTTTCTAAACTAGTGGCCGCGCAATTGAGAATGCATACACAAAGTAGCGATGGGTTTGTCCGTCCTTTGTGGCTAACAGATCCGCCTATCGAAGGCCAGGAATCGTTTTTTGAAGGAGTTCCAATGAGTGAGCTAAACGAGAAGCGTTCTACTTCCTCAACAGTAGAAAGACCCAGCCGCTTCAGATCCTTCCGTCAGAGAGTCAATGCACCTAGCGAAGTCAACGGTTTCATGTTAAATCACGAAAGTAAACTTGAGGAATCACTGATGAAAGCAGTTCAAGAGGGGAACGTACAAGTTATTGAAGTTCTAATTGATCATTATCTCCAGCTTTTTAACTCGGAGGATTTTTATGAAAATAACGTTTCTACGATTTTAGGAACCGCGGGCAATTCCCGGAAAACTCCAGTAAATTTTTTGCCTCTAGTAGTGGCTGCGCATTTTGGGAAATATGAGGTTCTTAAACTTTTTCTATCCAAAGGTTTTACGTTGGAAAAGCCGCACGATGTTTTATGCGAGTGCTGCAGTTGCCAAGAAGATTATTTTAGACAATCGCAAAAACGCCTTGATGTTTACAGAGCTATGGCGAATCCGATGTGGATTTCCTTAACGGGAACTGATCCCTTTGTAACCGCGTTCAAGCTAAGTCGCGATTTAAAAACGTCCGCAAAACAAGAGGACGAATTCGAGAAGGATTACCTGGCGTTATCTTTGCAATGTAGGCAATTCGCACTTGGGCTTCTAGACGAGTGTAAAACATGCAAGGAGCAGACCACTGTGTTAAATTTCCCGGGAAATGAAGCCAGCGAAGAGGAATTCGCCGAAGAAGCATTAGGATTACTGCACCATGCTATTTCTTACGGACAAAAAGAGGTAAGCACGTTATAAGAGATAATCAAATTAGCTTAGAAGTCGTGATAAAACAGGTACTTCAGCTGGGAAATTGCCTTTTGGTTTGAATGAATCCTCGTATTTACAAAACGTGTTTCTGTTAGCTTTATTTAATCAATTTTGCGGTCTGAGTCGTATAACTCTCTTAGTACATTTTCATTAATCCTTGTGTTTAGAACGCGACACCTATTCAGTTACAGAATTTCATTGTGGATTGCATCCCTTTCAGTAAAATGTAATATCCATAAAAGACCTTTATTCATAACATATTACTGATTTTTATGCCCAAAACAATTTTTCCGCGCACATTTGCATAAAATAAATACTCGCTTCCGCACTTAGCGGGATCCGAACCCACCATGGCGACTAGTGAAAACTCTTACAAAATGTCCATTTCAGAAAATGAAATACATCTACAGAAAAGTTTTCATATTGTTTTTATTATTCAGTAGACAGAAACAAAAGAAAAGAGAATGTTTTTCGCAAAAATTTGATTTTTAGAACTCTGCACAAGGTATAACCGGCTTTATATTTGCGGTTTTTTTTTCACGACGGGAGTTTTTACTAGTTTAAACTCACATATATGGATCGCTAGGGAGCCATGACGTTGTAAAAAAGCAAATGAAATGCAATGTACACTTGTGTTCTTACCGCCAAAAATAAAAAAAAGAGGCGACTCGGATTTATTTGACAGATTGACACGAACATGACGAATATAGTTTCTTTGTCATTTTGAAGAACAAATTAGTGGTGAGAGCTTTTATGTGAAAAAAAAAAAAAAAAAAAAAAAACGGGTAGGGTCTAAACTTCAACATTTTTGTGCTAAGGGACAATAGAAACTGGGGTTAGCGAATGGTATTGGCGTTAATAGAAGCATTGAAAAATCAAACTTAAAATGAACCGTGATATTCAGAAATTCAACGTTTTTTTTTTCTTTAATCGCTCGAATGATTAAACTCAAAACGAACAACTTGACAGGATAAGGGAGTAAAGCAACCTGTAATTGGCTGTTTATTTTTATTGATTATCATATTTTTAAGCCTTTCTTATCCCGCAGTCTAAAAACCATTATGAATAACACCAGCGACGGGAAACTAAAAAAAAAGTTTTATTAATTCTGGAGACAAAAGACTGATGCCATGCAGTCCGAGTTTATAAAAATACGATAAAATTTTTTTGGGAGATTTTTCATATACGTAATATGTACACATTGTAGAAATAAGTCGAGTTTTCGAATTTGTTGTTCTAGCTAAAATCTATCTCTGCCACCAGATAGATATTCCGTGCCAAATATAGCTTTTATTTTTTAAGCGGTTTATTCACAAAGGAAATACGACAAGGTAAAAGAAGCAGGTGTCATTTCGTTATGCTTTACTAATATTGAAAAATACCCTAGAAAGAATATATAATCATTTCTGCTGCCTATATTAACTTGGTAATGGGGTTTTTAGATATATATTTTTTTGCACAGTTTTTTAAGTCTGTCTCTTCGGATCGATCTGATTAATAAGCTGTTCGGTTTTTTGATGCAAAAGCCGATACCGCTCATAGAAAAAACTAATAATAATAATAATTTAAAAACCACGAATCTTTAAAACACTTTTAAGACTGCCTGATGCCGGTTAAGACACAGGCATTAATAATTTATGCTTTTTTGTGTGTCAACTTGTGACATAATTTTCTTGTTTTGGTAATTGCACAAATTGGAAATAAGTCAAATTTGTCAGACAGATAAATTTCGACTGGTAAATTGATAAATAGTTTGTCTTGGAAATTTCAAAAGAGAAATAACCCTCACTGATCTCTATGATCGGAAAACAATCTGCATTTAAAAACACTTTTTGATTTAAGAAGTTAAGTGCCTATTTAGGGAGATTCGCTTTGTGTTTTTTATCCTAAGTAAACTGTTAATCTCAATGGCTTAATCTCAATTTTTTTGTTTCTTAACAGCGAATTATCATAATGAACGATGACTTGACATTTTTACTTTCTTTTTGGCCAATTTTTATAATTTGTTTGTTCAATCCTTTTCTGCATCTTTATGACTTCTGATTTTTAACATTATTAGAGAAACCCCTTACCGCTTATAAAAAATCTAATGTTACTCTGAATAAACATCCACTTATGAATTTTTGAATAATTCTCACAATGGCCATACATTGTTTCTGCCAATGTCGGAACTAATAAATGTGAGAACCAAATTTTTTTAGTGTGATGGCGTTGTTTACAGATCTTTTACAGGAATCACCTTTAAGTTTCTTTTTAATCTTCATGTTCTCGCTGTTTCTCTTCGCATTTTACTTGTTTAGTTTTCTTAGTTTTCACATTAGTGCTGATAATCACCATTTCTATTATATTTTTTCTAGAAAATTGCTACGGGCGGGAATCCTTTTTTCCATTCAATACCTTTTGCATGAAATGCGCACGGAAATATATTGTATTTTTATTTGTTCGCTTGAAAAGGAAATCGACATTGTTCTATAAAACATGTGACATCCTACCATTTTACAACCCGACCCTAAATATTATAATTTTCAGTAAAAGCTATCTCAGAATATTTCATAAGTTATGCTAAACGCACGCATTTAGCCCTGGGCTTCAATTATTTCGTTGGTGATTATTATCGCATCCGGCTTTTTACCTATATTTGCGCCGCTAAGCTGTGTCAAACCAAACAAAGGCATTGCTATGACAAATCAATTAACGTTTCTTTGTAATTATATACAGCGGAGCCACTTCGTTAAACGGTTTCATAATTTCAAGGATATTTCCGCCGTCCTCTATAGACATGTTATTTTGAAAGAGTGCTTCAAAAACTCGATTTCAGCCAACGAAACTCAGTCATCGTCAGCACGAATCCATTATTGTTTGAAAACGGTGACTTTTTTCTCCAGTTTGGTTTACCGTTGACACTTATCCGGTGAACGGTCACCGCGGGCCGGAAAACGTATATTTTTCCAAAACGCTCTTTAGAGTAGAGTTTTTGAAAACGGACGAAAACGAAGATTTTCGAATACGATGATGTCATATATCATACAGAGCATGTCCTTTAACATATTAGGAAGTTTTAGCAACGACGACGGCGACGGCAACGGCAACGAGAACGTCAAAACAGCAACTGAATAAGTTTATTAAGCAAAACAACAAGTTTGCACGTGCATCACGCTTTTTTGTAAATTTCTTTGCCGTTACTCACAACTATGACGTGAAAATGCCTAATTTCACCTTTTATGGAAGACGTAACAGGTTACAGAGAAATGAAGCTAACATTTACTAACCAAACCATCATTTAAACTAGCCCCCAAAACGTTTTGATGAGCAGGTTGATTTCACAGTTCTTCTGTAATTTGTACTCCTCAAAAAACTTCACTTGCCCGTCGGGCAAGTTAATAACAGAATTCGCTAGCCCGATAGTAAAATCCACTAGCCTCGGGCTATTGGACACTACTTTCCTTGCACGCTGCGTAAACAAGCTACGACGAAATTTTCTTTCAGTCTGAGTGCGGTCTCCAACTTTTTCAGCGAATTGGAATAAACGAGACAAAGTTTGAAAAAACGCTAATTTATTTTAAAAGTGACGCTTTCGCTGCCGCCGCCGTCGTCTTCCATTGTCTTAGCGTTTTTTAATGGACAGGCAAAATCTATTCAAATCATGGTATGACGCTAGGTGTGAACGCGTAGTTTTTCGAAAACGGAGAATAAAATCTCCCTTAAAAAATATACAGATGCATGTGAACGACGCCTCACATTAGGAAAAAAAATTAAAAATGTATATCATGATAGGTTACCTTCACAAATCTTATCTTCACGTGTTCCGCATTACACAGAACGTCCTAGCGTTTTCCGGTGATTTTATCGGACGACTGAAAGTCCATCTGTCGAAATAAAAGAACTCGCGGTCACGAACCGTTTATTCATCAAAGCGGACATTTGTTTTTCTGTTACCCGGGACTAAATTTGCTGTAGCGCATGTCAGGCAGACTTGTCACCCATCAGGAGATGAGTATCAACACATTCTCAACCCCAGTGCTTACGGGTTTGGGAATGCGCCCGTAAGCTCTGGGAAACTCTGCGCCGGAGTAGCCAAAATCTGGCTATTTGGGCCTCACAGCGCATGCTCTTGGAAAATACCGTTAAACGTTCCCAATCACAGATTGAAACTTGAAGTTTGCGTATGCTTGGCAGTTGATTAATATTTCTGTGGACTACTTCACGAGGTGGTAAGTGAAACCCGAATGGCTTGTTAAAATAAACGTATGGAAATTCCAATAAAACTTTCCAAAATATGAATTTAGCGTCCTTTTATTTATGTTTGTTCATGAACATTAACACTTCAGCGAAGCTTCTTTGAAATGTGATATCGTGGGAAAAGAAGAGAACTATAAATATCTAGTCGCATTGTACACGTATCACTTTTACTTTTCCTGTTTTTTTTTTTTTCTTGGAAGTCTGTTTTTGGGCAATTTACGACAAGAAGCTGAAGTTTTCATTCATACTCGGCTACTTCGTGTGAACAAGATTACGTGGAAGTCGAAGAAAAGTCAGCAATGTGTCACGCTTCTTTAGCTGACAAAGATGTCGGTGTATTTTCATTTTATTTTTTTGCATTCAAATCTTTTTCGGGTTCACGGTTCAATTTTCGATATGTAGCTAAGCTATTTTATTTGAAAATTGGAAAATCCAGTAATTCTGCCTAATTAGTCGTTCAAATGTTGTTTTGGAATCGCTGATATCAAGAATCGGCCAGCCGTGTTTACTTCAACATGTCTAGGGAAAAAACCCGCTCACACGCCAGACACGCCGCACGTTCGACCGCTCTCGTGCAAACTTGAATAGACCAATCAGAAACACTTTTATTGTTTTTTGCTGAAACCAATCAGAGAAAAATCTTGCTCCAGGGTTCCCCAGAGCTCTTGATCCCTCTCCTCTACATGCGCAGAAGAGCTCTGGGTCGAGATTGAGTATCAACATTGTGAAGTCAAGAAACCGAAGCAATTGTATAAACGAGGAATTAAGCCGGTCAATGTCACTTTAAAAACCTGCACTTTGATCCGAGTTCCCATTGACTTAATAGCTTTTGCGGTTAGCGTTCTTAAATGCCTCTTGGAGTTAGGGAACTTTCAAAGTTTTTCTCTGAAAGCGGTCAAAATTTGGTTGTTGATCATAACGCCGCGGATACCTGACTGCTCTAGCATCTTTTGCATAACGGCATGCAAGAATCATCATCATTTTCTTCGTTGCCTTAGCTTGTTCTGACAGCGTGTGCAGAAGTAAGCCATAAAGACAACGATATCAAATAAAGTCGGCGAATGCTTTTTCAATAACTATATTAACTACATGAATTAAAACAGGCCTTGTCACGCTGAATTTAAAACTTTAACATCGGCCCCAAACTCAAAACTCCATCTAAAGTAGTCGAAAGGGCACCTTACAGGTGACCTTAGTGTTAATAAAATGCTGATTTCGAATACCATACCTCCTAAAATCGCGTAGATACCAAACCCGAAAGGCAGTAAGACAGACGGGAAGGTAGTGTTGATTGAAATTTCTAGATTTGACCTTTATCGAAGTTGTCTATTATAACTTCTCGAATGCTGCGTAGTTTCTTCTGTTTTTAGAATACTCAATAAGTACCTTAATATATTGGGGTGATCTCTTCCTGCCTCTTAACAAAAAATCTTACTAAATGATTCCAAATAATTAAGTTTAATTCATCGTGACAAATTATCTTCATATTCCAGTCTTAACTTACTTGTTTATAATTTCGTAGTAAACGAAGGCAATTCTGCCACAGAGGCGCTTTCCTCGCCTCCCTCCGCTTTTGCCAAGCACACGCACACAACCTATTACGGCTAAACACCATAAGTAGCTACTCTGAAATGCCAAAATTCTCTCCAGTATAGGCAATATATATCAAAAGAAACGAATATAAAGGAAATTTCCCGTAGTTTTCAATTCCGGCGGTGCATTTATAATATAGACATGCGCAAAAGAGATTTTGCCCTAGATCCCGCGCGTGGTCGTTTGACGAACCAAACAAAGGACTGCACTGCAGGATAACAATTAAACATTTAAAATTCTGCAAGCAGAATACTGCAATGCTGATCGTACTACATGACACCTAAAGAACTCAAAACTAAGCGGGATTGTAGCCATAGACAACCGCTTCGGTAATATTGTAGCTCTTCAGTGTGGCGTAAAACAACCATAGCCTGCGCGCAGACACTTTAAACCTTGTTTATACGCGATACTTGGGCCGGCTGCACCTCAGGCTAAGCACCCAGAGAAAAGCTCTGATGTTCCAGCTTACAAAATACTTTTGAGTTTTCAACTCCGAGATTATACACTTAATGTCAGATCCCGAGAGAAACAGTTAGTTTTGTTTGTCGAGGGAAACATCAGGACTCGAGTCCAGGAATCAACCAATGACAGTGCCTGTTTAGTTGAGTGAAAGTCTAGGAATATAACCTAGGAATATAACAAACGGTAATGATGACGCAAAATGCTACCCTAATACCCTAAGAAATGCATAGGGAGATAAAATCCAAAAAGGGAACAAAATTCCCTTTGTCTTCCGGTCCTGCAAATGTCCTGTCGTAAAAAATTGCGTTACTTCCGATTGCCTTCAAATTTGGCTCAGAGGAAGTTGATAGATTTAGCCAATCACACACTGAGTTTCATGCCATATAAGGCAGTGGTCAACTCGTTCGCATTATTTGAAAGTGGGAGTGCAATGGCGTCTAGTAGCAGAAGTTCACGCGAGCAAACGTTCGATATCGAAACGACTGTTCGGCGAGTTTTAGAAGAAGAAACTGACAATGGAGGGATGCCAAGTGATGAAGAAAGCGATCTGGATAACCAGCTTTATGATTTGGATTACAATTGGAGGTAATTGATTAGTTGAAGTTCCATGACACCTGAGATTTAAAATGAGAGTTCGTTGGAATTTGATATTCAATTTATAAGAGAGAATATGTATGAAAATATACCAAATACGGTCTAAGTTATATTTTTTTGAAAAAACTTCACAATAAAAATGATTCGGCTTGTGTTTGTGTTGCATGGTTTACTATCTGCTCACTTTTAGAGCCATTTGGGAGCCGCCGTTTTATCAGTTTTATAGAGTTTTAAATCTAAAACTCTATGAAACGGCATCCAAATGGCTTTGGAAGCTAACAGACAGTAAAACACACAACACAAACATAAGTTGAGTCATTTTTATTGCGAAGTTTTTCAAAAAATGTAATTTAGATCGTAGTTTGTTTATTTTCATACATTCTCTAGCAAAATTCAAATTTCAACGGACACCCATCAGAGTCTGGGCCACCAGGCTGTGATTACTGAATATTAACACTCGCTTCACATGAATTGTCTTAAAAGTGTAGGAATATGCCGTTTAGATCGGCGTTTTGCGACCGAAGCTTGTCTTATTGTTTAAATAGATCTCCAAATTTAAATTTGTGTTTGTAAAGCTCCATTTATTTGGCCAAAGGTATACTTTTTATAATGCTTTGCGACTTATTCTCGAAGGGACGCGTAAATCACGTGGGGACGCGAACTTTGCGTGGATCTCAAATACCATTCAATTATTTCAATCATTCTCTTAGTAACGCAAGAATTATCATTTTTTTTAAACTTCAATGTAGTCTTTTTCAAAAAAAACCTTCCTATTTTTTTTTTGCACAGTGAGAAATATTTTTTAAAGATATTTTTTCACTTGCTTAGTTGAGTTTAGTGATAACAAAATTTTGTTTCTTTTTTCTGTTTATTGCCTTGCCGTTTTAAAGATATATATAGTTTATGTTTTCTTCATTTGATTCTCAAAGTGATGAAGATGCTGGCAGTGATGATGATGGTGCAGATATTCCATCTGTTGTGTTGCCTGCTCCCGCAACACCTGCACCTCCTGTACCGTCAGCTGCTTATGCAGCTCCCCCAGCCGCACCCCTGGTTGCAGAAGAAGTGAATGAGATTCTTTCAGGTCAGTATTATTTCATTATCATTGTAAACAGTAATTCAATACAGCCGGTAGTTATTGTACGCTCTTGTTGTCATTGAATCATCATAATATTATGTTTGTTTTGGTTAGGTCTTCCTCCTCCAACCAGGTTCTATGGCCCAGATACTCCTCCTGCACAACCTGGTAAGTAGTTGATTTTATATAGGATACATTTTTTAAAAGTCAAATGTTGTTTGTTGTTATTTATAACTGAAGTTGTGAAATGTATTTTAATGTTTGTGTAGCTCACACTGCCTGTGTTGTGAATCAGCCTACTAACTGTGGTGCTGGTCGTGCCAGAGGCCGTGCAGCTGGTCGTCGTAGAGGTCGTGGGAGAGGTCATGGTGGTGCTGCTGGTCAACGCTGGGGTGCTGGTCGTGGTAATTTAGAGGATGAGGCTCCCTACCTGAGCTATGATGACCCCGATGTTCCAAATCCTCTTCCGCCGTTTGTCCCAGGGCGCGACGTTGGTTTTCAGCTCTGTGGTCATCATTTGAGGAACACCATGACAAGGGCTATTGATTTTTTTTACCTTTTTTTTACTGATAAAATGATAGGTGACATAGTTAGCCATACCAACAGTTATGCACAGGAAAAGGTCTTTTCAGGTGAAGGCTCTTCGTATACCCAGTCTGATGGCAGCTGGAAGGATGTGACTGCTGATGAAATCAAAAGGTTTATTGCCCTATTGATTCATTTCGGTGTTGTTCATGTCCGAGGTGATGTCCAAAAGAACTGGAGCACGAAGACCCTTTACCATGGTCTATGGGCCCGTGCAATCCTTCCCCGACAGAAATATTTTGCAATCTTAGCCATGTTGCACATAGTCGACCCGGCAACCAAAACACCTGGGAATAAGCTGCGTGAAGTGGAATCTTTTGTTACTCATTTTAAAAAAAAATGTAGTGAATTGTACCAGCCAAGGCAACATGTGGCTATCGATGAGCGCATGGTGAAGTCTAGGCACAGGTCAGGGTTTCGCCAATTCATCAAGGATAAGCCCACCAAATGGGGAATTAAACTCTGGGTCCTGGCAGATAGCTCAAATGGCTATACCATTGATTTTAACATCTACATTGGTAGATCCGCAGGGCAGGATGTCAGTGAACATGGGCTTGGCTATGACGTAGTTATGCGTCTCATGTCTCCCTACTTCAATCGGGGTTACCATCTGTTCGTAGACAATTTCTACTCATCCCTTGTCCTTTTCAAAGATCTATTTGATAGGGGTGTCCTTGCCACTGGTACCATTTTAGAGACTAGACGTAGTTTCCCAGCCACTCTTAAAAACAGCAAAGAGTGGGCTAAGGGTAAGGAGCGGGGGTGTATGCGCTGGGTGAGGGACCCTCCCTGTTTAGTTTTGCAGTGGGTGGATAATAGGGTCGTGTCCATGATAACAACAGTGGGCAATGCAAATGGCCACGTCCAGGTGTCCCGGAAAGAAAGGAATGCAGGTTCATGGACTGGAAGACTTGTTCAACAGCCTCAAATTGTTCAGACCTACAACCAGAAAATGAATGCAGTTGACAGGTCAGACCAGATCCTTTCCTCATTTAACATCCGGCGTAAATCTCTGCAGTGGTGGAAAACTATGTTTTATCACCTTATTGACATTGCTGTGGTCAATAGTTACATTTTGTTTTTAGACCACCAGGCTAGGTTTCCAGATGAGCTCGAAAGACCAGCTGGATATTCACAATGTGATTTTCGAGATGAACTTGTTAGGCAAATTTGTGATTTTGATGAATATGGTGACCCCCCTGTCCACACTAGTGGGAAACAAAAAGCTCAACCTTCTTTGTTTAAGACCGAACATCTTCCCCTTTTTACCGAAAAAAAGAGAAGCTGTGTTGTTTGTTACAAACAGGAAAAAGTGCAGAGAAAGGTTTATTCCTGTTGTGCTGCACCACAATGCCAGGGTAAACACATGCATGTCACCAGGGAACGAAATTGTTTTCAGATTTTTCACAGCGAAGAATATCAAAGCCAATAATTCTTTAGCTCTATGGTGCATTTTTTAGTCTATCTCAGATGAAATTGAAAATAAGAAGAAAAATTACAAAATATCTTTGTAAGAAAAAAAAATTTAAATGCTGTTAGACAGTATTAAAATTACTCAGCAGTATTTACTGTTTTTGTGAGATTAACTTAAGCTTGATCTTGTTTTTTCAGGTAGATGTAGAGGGCATTAGTATCTGAGTATTTTTGTCATTTTATATGAGTTTATAAGACAACACCCTTTTAGACATGCAAACAACACAAATATATATGTTCATCTAATTATATTATTTATTGCAATTTTTTAAATTTTTAATATCTTGTAGGATACATTCAACAACCTTTTCAGTAGCCTGCCAGATGTTGGCAGGGGTGGTGGTGGGTTTTTTTTTTTCAAAATTTGTTTTCAAACTTTATTTTAAAGCCTGGCATTTTGAGTCATTTATTACAAAAAATAATCAAACTCCTGTTATTGTGGATTGTTAGGGGCTTAGAAGGGCTTTTTGCACCAATCTTACATAATTGTGATATAAAACCAACCCCCTCCTCCTCCCATATGTACCCCAGAAAAAAAAAAATTGAAAAAAAATGTTTTTTTTACCATGAGTGTTGCAAAAAAAAAATTGTTAAAAATTGTATATCTGCTTCTTTTCAGGGAGATTTGGTATGCAGTTGGCCAGGAAAAAATGCAAGAAATTGATTTTCAACATATACTGCAAATACACTTCATTTTGGACTACATGGCATTCTTTTTTTAATTTTGTTGACATCAATTATGCCATTTTTTTTTTCACTTTTAATTTTTTTTTTTGGAAACTGTATTGAATGTCTGGAGAGTAAACAATGTTTTTTATAGATGTAATTTATCCCTTTCAAATGGGATATAGTCTAAAACACTGCTGTAAATACCTGTAGATAATTTATATTAATAAAAATGTCGAAGTTGTCAATTTTAGCCTGATTTTTAGGTGAAGACATTAATGTGTCCTAGATTAGCGCTAATCGGCCTTCGGGGAACCGGGCCCGGCATCGACATACACTGCTGGGGGGGGGGGGGGGGAGGGGGGTAACCCTGCAAAGGATTAGCATCCCGTCGAGGGAAAAGGAGCAAAAATCCTAAGGAAACCGGGATAAGCTCCGGTCGTTTGGGCCATTATCATTAAATAATAAGCAAAGAAACTACTAATGCATCACACCTTTTCTGAGTACAATTTGTTGCCGTCACACCACAGGCAACCCAAGCTCAGTATGACAATTTTATCAATTTTTTTTCATTTTATTTGCCTTAAACATGAAGTATACTCAGTGGTGGGAACAGAATGTGTAGGTGTGTTTGCAGGAAGTAAATTATTTTATTTCTTTTTGCAGTTTGTAGCTCATCCATTTTGCCAACATCTTCTCATGAGCCGAGTGTTCGGCGGTGTCCCATACTGGCGCACGCGTGGAATCACTTTCCGCATCTTCTACGTCATGACTCAAGTACTGATCTATCCCTTTATGGCTTTTCTGTATTTCTTCTGCCCTTTTCTAGCATTAAGCCAAAAAATAAAGAGACCGTTTATAAAATTCATCAACCACACTGCGTCATTCGTGATTTTTCTATCCCTCCTTGCTGCCTCGTCTCACGAGACGTTTAACATCCGATTTAGTCGGGTACCATCGGCACTGGAATGGATTATCCTAATGTGGATCCTCGGAATAGCTTGGGGAGAGTGTAAACAGGTGCGGCATGATGGTGTGTTTAGGTACTTATCAAGCGGATGGAACTGGATGGATATGGGGATGGTAGTTTTGATCCTTGGCGCATATTTAGTATGGTTTGGACGCGCCATTGTTGGAAAATACACCGACATTGATCGTGTAGCCGATCACTTTATTCTGAGCGCGGCAGACGGACTGTATGCGATGGGCGTGGTGGCCAGCTTCTTCCGCTTGGTGTACCTGTGCCAGATAAGTCGTTATTTGGGTCTCCTGCAGCTCAGCTTGAGTCGTATGGTCCGAGTGATCTTTCAATTCGCTTTCATCAGTGTGGTAATGTTGATATCATTTTCGGTCAGCATGACTATGTTATACTCATCCTCATTTGAGGCTTATGGTCAGGAAAGACCAGGGAGAAATGACACAGACGTGATTCACAGTCTGCTAAGCAAAGGATATCACAGGTAAATAACTCATCAAAAGTCATTATACTTGTGCATGTCCGATAGCCTGGGACTAGTGAATTCTGTTGTTAACTTGCCCGATGGGCAAATGATTTTTTTGGGGAATTCAAATTACAGAAGAAATGTAATCAATCCTGCTCATCAAATCTTTTCAAGGCTATAGATGAAATGACTTTCGGGCTAGTACATGCTAGCTACAGCTTGCGCGGATGGCAAGCTGTAAAACTGACTTTCTTTGCACCCTGCTTAGGAAGATTATGTCAACCTAGGCTAATGACCACATAGTTCAAGAATTTGACTGATAACAAGTAAGCTAAATCAATCGACAATCAGACCTCAACTAGAACGCCACAGGGACATCGCATGGTGGCTCAGTGTCCGCTTTCTATAGAATTGTCCATATTGTAGTCATCCTTAGGTACTGCATGTACGAAGAAATCGTTTACTGAGACCTTTAACCCTTTAAGCCCCAGTATCCACATACAAATTCTCCAGACTGATCTCCATACATTTCCTTAAAAGTATTTTCTCTTGGGTGATCATTTTATTGATTCTCATAACTTATCTCTTAACAGTGTATGGATAATTGTAAGGAGAAGATTGATCTTGGACACTATTGGGACTTAAAGGATTAAGACGTCAGTAGCGCCTAGTATGTCTGATCGCCGCACATAACTTACAGTCTTAGACTAATTTATCACTTCAAGACGTGTCGTCAAGCATAAAGACAAGACGCCCTTAAGGTGATGTTACACGGGACGATTCGCAACCACGTTTTTTTTTTGCACAATACAGCATTGCAATGTTGGAACAATGTTGCAACCATTTGAATCAATGTTGCAACGCTTTGTTTTGCCAAAAATCCTTGTTGGGAATCGTCCTGTGCAACATCACCTTTATAGTCGCAGTCAATTGTTAATCCCTATAAAATGGATTAATAAAATGAAGTTCTGTTTGTCTCTGTTTCAGTCTAATCACAACAATGGTGACCATGATGTGGGCAAGTTTAGACATGATTACACTTGATAGCTTAGCGGTCTTCAAAGATCAGAGCCTGATCCAGATCTGGACAGCTATTCTCTTCACTCTTTATCATGCCGCCTCACTTATTGTGCTTCTTAACATGCTGATCGCAATGATGAGTAATTCATACCAGCGAGTGGAGGTAAGTTTCACCTGAAAAAAAAAAAAAAAAACAGTCAAACGTTTGTCTTAAGTGCGCGGCACGGGTTGATTGGCGCCTTGGGTACTCTTACGTTTTTTCCTAGCGCATGGGTACACCTTCAAAATCTCACGCAACGTTCCTGATTTGTTTGTAGGATAACATCGAAACAGAGTACAAGTTTGCTCGAGCGCAATTGTGGGCGGACTATATAGGGGATGGTGTAGCTACCTTACCTCCCCCTCTGAATCTGATTCCGTCTCCAAAGACAATTGTGAGATGGGTATTTAAACTGACAAATAAGTGCTTTGGAGTTCCACAACGTCTACCATGTTGTGTGAAGGTAAGTATCCTTTCAATGTTAGTAAATTTCTAAACACCGTATTTCTTCGAATAATAGCCGTCCTTTGTTTAATCGCCGCCCTCAGACGGAAATATTTAAAAAATAATCGCCTCCCTCGAATAATCGCCCCTCTCGTCATCTTCTGTTTCTTTTATGCCCTCCCTGTCAAGTTGAAGTGGAGTCTGATCCTGCAGAATTGATCAGTGACAGGAGCCCATAACCCGGAGCGTTCAACTGCCATAAATTCGTGCAACGGCGTTTTTACAAGTGAGTTTATTTTTAGATAAGCTTTTCACGCGGAAAATAGCTGTTCCACGACGTCAATTCCTGCATTTGATCGTCGCTTAGACTGTTAGTAGCTCGCTTGGACCTTTTCACAGTCTGCTATTTCGAAGATGATTTCGATTAATTCCCTTTGCGTGAATTATGCGTTGTCGTCGACGAAGTAGACGTCCTGGCTAGGTTTTGCAAATCTTCCTCTGAACTGCCAGTTTCCGTGTAAATACTGAAATTGTCGTTTGAAGTACTGTCAGAAGACTCCTCTGAAGATTCCTCACGTGTGTCCGCTATGTTTTTTTCAATGTGTCCTAGTTACGTATTAAAAGTTTATCATTGATGACGCAATTGCTAGTGATTGGCTTTTTGAAAGCAATTCGCGGGAAAAGCTTATCTAAAAATAAACCTACTTGTGAAAATGCCGTTGCATTGACGCAGTATGGAAGTTAGACGCTCCGGGTTATGGGCTCCTGTCAGTGACGATTCAAGCTCTGACGCCGATAATATTGACATTGAAAATTTGTTAGGGAACCAAACTTGGAACACTTGAAAAGCCCATGTTCAGTTTATTTGATCATTTTCTGATTTAATGGGATAATAAAACAAAATATTTAGGACACGACTCCCAGTGAGCAATATTTGAAAATACGGTATCCTTCTTTATACCACTACATGAGAAATTTCTGCTATTTGATTGGCTTAGAGCAATGGTACTTCAGCTTAATTTGAAATACCTACATGTGAAAATTACAAACCTTTTGCAGGTATAAACAAATAATAACATGATTTGTACGTGATATTTGGCATAAATACCAGTCGTAAATTGTCTCAAATTTCGCTCGCCAAACGGCTCGTGAAATTACGTATAACAATTTCGAAATATCACTCGTGGTATTTATGCCAAATACAGTGATGCCAACTCTCCCGCTTTTGGCAGGAGACTTACGCTTTTTTGCCTCGTCTCCCGCTCTCCCGCTTTGGTACATAAATCTCCCGCTTTTTACGTCCACTATAAATATTGAATACTTAGTAAAACCTAAACCAGACTTAGTTTGAGATTTAGTAGTCCATTTTTAGCTAAAAACTTGAATTTTTCTTATTCGCAATACTGTTTCTGGGGCATTTTTGTCATTGACAAAGATTATTTCTAGCATTCGACTTTTGATAGTATGGACATCATGTGAGACGTCATATAATGTCCCCATTCCCATTGGGGGCTGTCAATTTTCCGGGGGGGAAGTAAAAAAAAAAGACAGTCTCCCGATTTTAGGTCTCCAGAGGTTGGCATCTCTGCAAATACCACTACTAATCATGCTATTACCTATACTAAATCTTTGCCCTGGGTGTTATTTTTCGAAGTAGCGGCAAATTGTCAATTTAGGCCTTGTTCATACTGAACCGGATAGCTTTTCCGGTATCATATGTTTCTGGGAAACTGCCCACCTACCCCTCCCCTAAACCAACATTAACATGGTAAACTAAATCCCAGTCTTCACTCTTGAATATTTACTTCCGTGTCAGTGGATTCCAGTCGTCGCTCCTACTTATTACTTCCGCTACGGCCCGAATCAGTACCTGTCCCCTCTGCCCCAAAGTATGGCACAGAAACTGTCCGATACATGACGCTCCACTTTAGAGATCGACTCGGAGCTGCTTCGCTCCGTTAAGTTACAGAATTCGTTTAGCACTCATCTTCATACTCCAGCATGACATTTCCCTCGCAGTAGCTCTCACAAGACATTTCACTTTTCTTACGTGAAATTTGTATATCTCTTGAAATTTCTGCTTGATAAAATGTTCATAAAAGTCTAACCCCTGTCTAAGTCTCTTCAATTTTTAAGGAAAAAAATTCCAGGATGACATATCGGATCTGCAGGTCATCACCTATTCCACTGTACCACTGAAGATTTGCTGGCAAGTGGTGGTTTGATTTGATGCTATATAGCAACAACCCTGACCCCAAGTAGAAGCTAACCAGATAACCGTTTTTCGAGTCAAAGTCATTCTGTGCGAGATAAGTATTAACCACAGAAATCGCACCGAAATCACCGTTTTTATGTGTGAACAGAAAGCCCTAAGTATGAGGTATGGTTTCCGTGCCGCTGCAAGAGCTATCCAATATAGTGTGAATCTGGCCCAAGGGGCCGTAAATTTTAATTGCAAATTCGTCTCCTTTCAATTATAATTTAGGGCCTGTTTACATGGAAAGAGGGTGCCCCTAGGGTATAGGGGCACCCGACCTAGTAGGGTTGAAGATAGCGCCGTTCTACATGACGAAACATAGCCCTATACCCCAGGGCTGGCTCTCCTCTCAGGTTTTACATGGGCTTATGTAGACAAAACTTGACCCTAGTAGGTAGGGTTTCCCTACCTTCAAGGTAGGGTAACCCTACCCCTAGGGGCACCCTACCTCACATGTAGAACGACCTGGAAAATACAAAGGGGAAGGGAAACCCTTCAAGGGAGGGTGCCCTATCCCCTAGGAGCACCCTAGCACATGTAAACAGGCCCTTAATCTGAGTCGAGCTAAAAGAAAAGAGATGTTACATATAGTTGAGATTTTTCATTGTGTAGCTTTTTACTTTTTAATATTTTGCCTGTATTGTATACACAGGGAACGTTTCGTATTTATCAACAACGCAGTATGGATGTGGAACAAAAGAAGCAATGTTATCAGGTAAAAAAGTAAATTTTTCGTTTTTCTAAAGAAATAAGCGGCTACGCGCTGTATTTAACAAATCGACGACAATATTCCATGGTCTGAACTCTTATCAACCATAGACGTCAAAACTCAAAAAGAACCACGAGCCGTTGGCGGCTGGTTTCACTGCAGAGTTTTTTCTTTTACAATAACATTGACAGTTTTCGACGTCTATTTTCGTTGAAGTTTCTCGCAGTTCCATGGTCTTTTCTCTTAGAGCGATTTTCGTATGACCTTGAAATGAAAGCGCGCGAACAAAACGACAAACAAACGGAAATAGAGCGATTTGATTGGTTTATCGAACGGATACAAACGCGCGTGGCTTTTGGTTGGTTAAGCGAACGCTCAGAAAACTTCATGCCCGAGAACTTTCTAGAAATCAACCGATACTTCGCTTTGACGTCATACCACAACACGATTGGCCAATCGAACAATGCCTTCTCCATATTAGGGTTTCTTTGGCGGGAAAACGAAGAGGCCATGTTTTGATCTTTTCATTCATGGGCTGATGAAACAAATAACGAACACTTACCGAAACCTTTTTTCAAGGTCGTACGAAAATTGCTCTATCAAACATAGCTCTCGACCAATCAGCCCGCGTAAAATCGCTCAGTTATTGTAAAAAGTGCGTTTTTACATGGCGTCACGTACGCCATGTTGGTTTTCCAAATCAATAAATGGGCTTTCTATCCTGAACACTCTTTGAGACCCAAATCTGAAATTCACCCGCCTCCCCCCCCCCCCCCCTCCTTAAGCGAGACGACATGGCTCCCTGTCCCTGTTATATGGGGGTTTTTTCCTCCGGACCAGCAAGTAAGCAAACCCAAGTGAGCAGCGCAGGAAACAAAAGAATCCGCCAGCTCAGTTATGTTATACAATTGGCGTTTTAAGAGTATGATGCACAATTCTTATCATATATTTCTTCTCTTAGAATGTTGTTCGGGAACTTATCAGTCGTTATTGGGCTCGACGTCGTCTTCAGAAAAACTCATCAGAAAACGTCAACGCTGATGAAATGGCTGCTATGGCAACAGTAAAGGAGGAGGTTGCAGATATGTTGAGTGAAATAAGAAACATTCTTTCAACAAATAAACGAAACAAGAGTCGAGAGAGGATGTTACGTTTTGAGCCACAAGTGACCTTAGAGGTATATTAAAAGCCTGCCTTTGTAATAAGGCGCCTTGCTCCCTCGGGAGATAATCAACCCAAAGCTAGCAACGTCTATGTACTCGTGTCACGGCGTTTTTTCAACGACCAGTTTATTGTATAGACTATTCCACGGTTTTTTTCGGGTCATGTAGCAGATGCTCGGGAGAGAAGTTTCCAATGTGCCTAACCCTGACCCCAAACAATACTCCTTCATAGATGCTTTTTTTTTTGGTATGTTGGTATGGTGGTGGGCACAAACTTGCCCCCCCCCCCCCCCCCCCCACCCCACCGTACAAACGTATATAAATTTCCGCAAGTTTGCCAAGTTCTATCTTCGCTCAATTAAGACGTATCACTTTCAAACTTTTACTATTTATAAAGCACTTTTTTCCAGTAGTGTCTGGCTTTGGATTTTCCGTAACTGGTCCAAGTCAAAAGTTGAAAAATCCGTGGAAAGGTCCGTTCTGGCGCAACTTTTTATGATATCTTTTAACTCCCACAAACTAATCAACAAAACCTTGAGACCTGGAAATGATATTTTGATCTTTCTATGATCATGATATATCGTTTTCCTTTTTATTATCATACTTCGAATGTGCTCATAGTTGGTCAGGAGCGGAGCTTCTTCTTTCGCTGGGAAAGAGCTCCAAAATGGTGTCTAAAAATCTACTGGCACGTGAATAAGAGTTTCACCCATGTAAGGGACCGGTCATTATTTATCGTCTGGGGGAAGGCGGAGGATTTTAGGGGGGATCACTTGATTTTTAGGAGAAAAAAAGGGGGGATCAGTCGTAAACGAGAACCCCCAAGGGGGAATCGCTTAAAATTTTGGAAGGATTCAGAGGGAGGACCACTCAAATTTGCTTGGAGAATGGAGACATGGGAGGGGGGATCGCGCAAGTCATCAAAGTTATTAGGGGGCATCACTTCAGTGAAATAGCATTCAAAGGGGAGATCGGCTAAATTTCACCTTGTTTAGCCCAAAATCCTTCCCCCCTCCACCCCCCAGGCGATAAATAATGACCGGTCTCTACTGGAATACAAAAAAGTCTTGAATTTTGCATTCTAAGCCGTGGATTCCGGATTCCAGGTACTGGATTCCGGATTCCAATCATTGGTGGGATTCCGTATCCCTTGTGCTGTATTTCAGATTCCAAAGCCTAAGATTCCTAAATTTCCCACATTTCGGATTCCACAAGCAAAAATCTCCCGGCCTCGTAGTCCAGATTCCCTTACATGATGGAGCCAGTAGTTTCTTGCTCCGGGAAATGGGTTCCTGACTTGATTTTAATGTCTAAGAAACATGATCAGAATATCAAAAAGTTAGTCGGAAAAAGTTGATGCCAATCTGTCTCAGACCCTCAAGATAAGTTCCAAAATTCATTTATTTGGTAATGTTGTATATGTGTTTACTTCTACTGTTCTCATCAAATGTACTGTAACTACTTCTTTTTAGGCTGGAGAATCTTCCAAGACGAATGGGAACATCAATCACGGCGCTGAGCTTTGACCAAGAGTGTCCGTTGGAGGGGGACTAAAAATTTAAGTCGTTTTAGTGACACGGTGACAATAGCTAATAGAGCAGAGTTTATGCACATCTATTTACCTTTATTTAATTATTATTTTCAGTAGGCTCATCATCGTAATCATCATCATCATTTGCCTAGTCCCTGTACGGCGTTTTCCCAGTCCCTCTCGGTCAATTCATTTCGGTGACGTATCCGAGGCGAACGGTCGGGAATTCACATTTTCGATCGGACCACTTGACTCAAAACGCTTTGGTCGCGCGGAATAATGAGGCCTAGGGACTAGGCAACATCATCATGACTGTCTTTGTCATTATCATCATCATCATTCTCATTGTCATAATTATCTTCAATATCACCATTGTCACCGCCGTCACCACCATCATTATTATCACCATCATCATCATCGTCATCATTATCATCATCATCATCATTTATAGTGAAACACAGTTATCATGCTTATCATCCTCAACACCAAGAATTGTTGACCTTACTGAAAATTGAATACTTTTATTGTGAAGTAAAGTCGTTAACTATGGTTCACAAGCAATGTACTATAGTTTTTAAAGTCTCTTTGATGCAATACATTAGTTCAAACATGTTAGACCCCCAACTGCGCAAATAGGAAAATATCTTTTACAAGAAAGACCAAATATAGAAAAACACATTGCAAAATTTATTCTACCGATATTCTAATGTAAGGAAGACAATAAATTCTCACCGCCAAAGTAGGTTTTATCAGTGGGATAATTAACCCTAATCTTGTAATATATTTTTTATAGGCGATTTAAAGGTTCTTTAGCATTACATAGTAGTTTATAGAACAAAATAGGTTACATTATGTGCATAAATTAAACAATGTATTATTAGTACAAGTTTGTAAATATTTGTTTTAGCTTATTGATTGCAGTTATCGTTTCTTACAATTTGATTCTTTCTTCTTTGCATTTACGATAGATCTTGGTTGACACTTCTTGGTGTTTGACATATGCAAAAATATCGCTTCTCGTGTTTTTCCGAGTTGGCTTCTCCTTTAATGACGTACTCCTTCTCGTCTGAATTTACCAGTTCTTTGTGCATGGATATTAGTTGAAACATCGTCTCCTTGTAGTGATTTTTAACAATATATTATTGAGTGAGGCTGAGTAGGATGTGAAAAATTATGCAGATGGAGGAGGATGTTATCCACGTACTGTAGGTAACTGAGCTAATTATGCACGTTTGTTTAGTCCAGTCGAAAGAGTCCTAAGGTCCCATGAATGTCACAATAAGCAGACCAAAAATTGATTTTTTGCTTAAATTTGCCTGTAACACTGATATCTGGCCAAAACAAAATTGGTTGCATGATCAATAAATGATAATTTTGTGCTGCAAAACTCGTCAAACTGTGCAAATTATGCTAGCAATGTTGTTTTTTCGAAAAATAGGTAAAAATTTAAATGCCCAAAAATTATGTAAGCACAATCTGTCAAAACCCATGATACACTCCTACTCGTGTTTGATATGGAACATCAAACACTCTTCTTGGTTGATATATCACTTGAATAACGCCATAACATCTTGATTGCTTCGACAAAAGACAAAAAACGCGTTTTGGAGTTTTGTATCAAGAGGAGTGCCTCCACTGTATAATACCGCCATCACATCTTGATTGCTTCGGCAAGAGACGATAAGCGCTTTGGAGTTTTGTATTCAAGAGGAGTGCCTCCGCTCTATACCGCCATCACATCATGATTGCTTCGGCAAAAGACAATAGGACCATTTATATGAGGAAAAATGAGACGTTTCTTACGAACTTTCCGTATAAAGGGCGCATTTCGTCTAAAACAAGACGCGTCTTATTTTAGAACAGCCCTTAACACCTTTTTAGATAAGACGCGTCTTAGCTAAGACGAGAAAAACGTCGTATAAATGACCTTCGCGTCTTACACAAGGCGCGAACGCATAGTACGCATGCGTTAATTTTTGGCGGGAAAATTATCACTTGCCCCGCGATGGACTGGCGGGGAAAGATTGTTTACAAATTACAACGCGTTTTCGTTTCCTTGCCTGTTCTGCTTTAGCTTTATTTTTTTCTTCGCTCAAATACAATGAGCATGCCGTTAAAAGTGAAAAAGAAACACTTGGTCCATCGCGGAGGAAAAGATTGTTTTTATGTAAGAAGGCGATAACAGACCTCCTGGACAAATGCGTGACATCTGCTGGTGTAAGTAGACCCTTTTAACTTTAAACTATCACAATTTATATTAACTCATCAAATTGCTATCTTCGTATTATAAACTTACGCTGTAAAAGAAGACTTAGATAAGACATGCTCGTATAAATGGTCCAGTTCGCGTCTTACTTTTCCTCGTATAAATGGCCCTAATAAACGCTTTGGAGTTTTGTATCAAGAGAAGTGCTTCCGCTTTATTGCCACTAAAGCTACGTTTACACGGGACTGGACAAATTTTCGACCGACTGAATATTTGACCAGACACATCGTTCATGCGGGACCGTTCAATGTTCTCGCTCTGTTCACAACGAACTTTGTACGGCGAAGCGTCTAAATTTTGCTACAGTAAGGGGGATCTCGTGTTAACGGGAGACCTAAACGGACGGACAATGGTTCAATGGTTCATTTATTTCACACTATTTACAGAGAATAACATAGAAAGAAAAATATAATTACAATATAGATGATTACAAAAATAAAATAATTACAGTACAGGCTGTAAAATGTGTCAGAGTGGTCAAAGTAGCGAAACCTTTGTAGTTGACCACTACCTACTTTCGAGTAAAACGAAGAAATGACACGTAGCTTTTTGTAGAGCCTTGGACAGAGCTCTTTAAAACGATTTACTAAATCAAGTTGCTCAAATGTCATTCTGGCTCTTGAAGCCACCGCCGCCTCACAGAGCCGCTCCCGTGATGGTTGCTTGCAGTTAATTTTTTCAAACACTTGAATATTCGTCCGCTCGGCGTGAAAACAGACCAAGAGTGTTGTTTCTAGATTATGTGTTTCGACAAAGGTTTCTTGACAGGATCGCTGACATTCCATTTTTAACGCTATCTATAACATTCTAAAGTATACTCAGTTTGACACGTATCACCTCGTGTAAGGTATTCCGGAATCCAAAAAGTTTATTTATAAAATCTGGAATCCTGGTATTAGAAATCCGAAATACAGCTAAAGAAAAATCCGGAATCCCGCTAATGATTGCAATCTAGCATCCAAGTTACACAGAAACCATTCCGGAATCCAATAGCTGGAATCCGGAATCCATGGCTTGGAACCAGAATCCAAGACTGTCTTGCCTACCTTACATCAGGGGCACCCAACGACAATTTTCGGAAAATATCTGTTCGGAAGACGATTTGAGATCTAGAATTTTCGGAACATTTGTTGTAAAATTTTTTGCTTGCCTGCCTCTCCTAGGATTTTTGAACATCTAAAAAATGGTATAATTGCTTATTTTTAACGGATTTTTACCCTAAAAAGGTCACCTAGAATTTTCGGGAGCCTTTTTTCTGGCTGGAATTTTGGATAAGGTAAGTTTTGATCCCTATAATTTTCGGATCACTAGACTTTAAGCTAGGAAATCCGAACAGATGAAAAATTTTTAGGGGATAAAATTATGCCTATATCTACCCTTTTAAATACTAAAATACGTTTAACAATGCGATGTTTAAGTGGTTTTGAACTATATTCTCCTTGGATGTCCCTGCTTACATGACATGAACATGCTTCCCACCTACCCCTCCCCTAACCCAACATTTTGCCCCAAGTGATATTGAGTTGGGGAAGTGTAGGTGGGAAGTTTCCCAGAAAACTAAATTTATCCTAAATTTTTCTTTAGTAAAAGTGGAACCTCACGAAGTGAATATGCGAATGCTCTTTGAGGTTGAAAAACTGAGCAGCACTTTCCTATGAAAATACTTATTATTTTGCACAGTTTCTTGAGTCTTCACAAATTTCAAAAGATGTGACCAATATGTTGATAGTGGTGATTCTTTATTATACAGAGATTGTGATAAAACCACAGAAGTGAAAGTTGTTGTTTGTTATATTAAACATAAAATTTCACGTTTTACTACACCATAATTCTATTTTGTAATTAAAACAGGGGCACCCAACGACAATTTTCGGAAAATATCTGTTCGGAAGACGATTTGAGATCTAGAATTTTCGAAACATTTGTTGTAAAATTTATTGCTTGCCTGCCTCTCCTAGGATTTTCGAACATTTAAAAAATGGTATAATTGCTTATTTTTAACGGATTTTTACCCTAAAAAGGTCACCTAGAATTTTCGGGAGCCATTTTTCTGGCTGGAATTTTCGAAAAGGTAAGTTTTGATCCCCATAATTTTTGGATCACTAGACTTTCAGCTAGGAAATCCGAACGGATGAAAAATTTTTAGGGGATAAAAATATGCCTATATCTACCGTTTAAATACTAAAATACGTTTAACAATGCAATGTTTAAGTGGTTTTGAACTATATTCTCGTTGGATGCCCCTGTTAATAAAGATAACAAGAATTTGAGCAATGCTTCAAGGGTAGTATATTTTTGTTTAATGCATTATAATATATTCAAAGGTTTTAACACGAGCTTTTAGCTCTATATAGCGCCTTCCAGTAACGTGAAAAAGTAATTAAAGCGAAATCACCCGAAGTTCGGCAAGTCCTACCATCTATTTCGGCGAAACGTGGTACTTCTATAGACCAAAAAGCAAGGAAACTTTGGAATAGCTATTCGTGACCATACATTAACCTGTATGGTTATATTCAACCTTGTTATGTATGACTTCTGGGTTTAAAATGTATACAATGTTCATTATTTTTACTTTTTACTAATTGTTCACTGTCCACTTCACGCAGAAGGCTTAATCATAAGACAAAGACAGTAAACTCCCACAATTCCATAGTAGTCGTGAAGTTCCTGGCTAAGGTCCGCGTAACTAATGCATGGGTAACGTCAAGTGACGTACATGTAAAACGAAGAAACAAAATCATCAAAGTTGATATTAAGACCGTCGTTAATGAACTTCTCCAGTGTTTAAAGCCCAGGGGTACTCTTTATAATGGCCTATACGGGGATGATCCGCCTGAAAGTGGTACCCTTTTCAGGTTCCAGGTACCGTAAAATTCCGAAAATAAGCCCCCCAAAATGGTAACGCAAAAAACCCTCCGTTAAATCACCCCTCCGAATATATGCCCCTTGTACTTGGAATTTGGCCTCGAATACAAAGTAAAACAAAGCGAACATGGTAAATTTCCTTCCCACTCCAAGTTAGCCCAATCGATTTTGAAACGCAAATTTCCCTCCGTACATAAGCCCCTCCGAATATAAGCTCCTCTTTCCTGCCCCCCCAAAAATAAGCCCCTCAAAAAGGGCCTTTGAAAAATATAAGCCCCGGGGCTTATTTTCGGAATTTTACTGTATATGAAAGGGTGTATTTTGGTCTGTAAAAAAGCTCAAAAGATATAACAGATGCATTTTTCTCTGGTTTTGTTCGTTGAAAACGTTACAGTCAAGAAGACTTTTGCAGGGACCTTATCAAACAACGTGAAATAGAGTTAAGTTGCGATATTTCGACTAGCCAGTTCCAGTCTTCATAAGGTTAATTGAGATATTACGAATTTACAGAAATATATATGAAGTGAAATAATAACATAATATGACAGGGCATAATAATAATAGGACAGTGCAATTAGAGCAGTTAAAAGGGATTCAGAGTTCTTAACTAGGTGGCGGAAAGAGTGACATTTGTCAATAGAATATGCGAAGGTATATGAAAGGGTACCCTCTTCGTCAATAACGCTTTATAAAAGGGTAAGGGGTTGGACCTCGGGTCGGTGCCTCCTCGAACAAAACTTTGTTGACTACCCCTGGGGGGTTGAAGCTTAAATGCGCTGGATAACGGAGACAGGTATTGACGACGCCGAAGTGCTTCTCACATGCATATCATGGCCAACAGGTTTAACTTGTTTAACTTGATTAAACCCAGCATTGATGTTATCAGGAAATATGATCCTTGATCTGAGATGCCAACCAGGTGTTGTATTAAACACTGGGTCATGACACGGCAATGCGGGATGCAGAGTAGTAGATGTGGGCACAAAGGACGAGGCAGCCCGGCTTCTTCTGTTGGGGGGGATGACGGGAGTGAAGGCAGAAGACCACTCATGCTCCATGTGGGGTGGGGTAACTGGCTTTTGTTTATGCAATGCTTGTGGTTGCCCAATGAATAGATTTATCCCGGTTCCACGCTGTCCAATATGTGAATTGATTCCATGTCCATCGTACCTTGTAGCCGTCACGCTAGACTTGACTTGACTCTGTGTGATGCAAGCCTTGATTCTCTGTCCATGAGGTCGCCAGCGGGTCACGCCTGGTTCGTATTTGTAAGGCAGCTTATGAAACCTGTACACCAACCTTTGCTTTGGAACCTTAGGAAATGCAAAACGATAGTTAGATGCGATGGTCCCATAACTCGCGCAGAAATTAAAAATGACACTGTCCACGTGCACTGCGTCACTGGGCTTGAAGTTAAGCCGTTTGACCTTGTCTCCTTCATCCTTCTTTCATTGGTCAAATCGAAGAGGACGTAAAAGAACGCACACTAATGTTCGAAAAGACTAGGGGAAGTTCCCCAGTGATGTGGTCTACCTTTCACTGTTCAACTGCAAGGATCATTTCCACTTTCATATTACTACATACAGTTGAAATCTAACAAGCCGTGACATATTATTGGGTGTGGTCGATAAGGAGGCTTCCAATGAACTCACCTTTTGAATGATTCCTTTACTATAGTAAAATCTCAGAGCCCTGCTTAGTTTGTCATACGTCATGGTCTGTGTCCTCTTGAACTGCCCCCATCTTTTGGCCACTTCATCAGGACCTTTTATTTTGAATTCCATACGATTTTCGTTGCTCCAACTTATGATTGAACGGCAGCTCTCATCCGCTAGAAGCTCCAGCAAGAATTCCCACAAGTGGACTATATTCTTGTAATGAGTAACTGGGCTGCTGTCTGAACCTTGTCCTGTTGGCCCATCTGGCGCCTCCACGCGCTGGCGATCAACTATATTTAAAAAGCGCAAATGATGATAAATAATGATAATAATGGAAACTTTACTCTTGTGTTTTTGAATGTACAATTAAAAATCTCGCTAAAAACCGCATTAAGTCTGGGGTATCCCAATTCCTATTTCTACAACAAAAGATGTAATATGTTGCTCTAATGGCTATATTTATCATTTTCTTGATCATATAAAGTTGCTACTTCCTGTCAGTGCCAATGTCATTCATCATGTCTAAGAACGTGGAGCATTCATCGGAGAAAACGCCAAGGGAACTCATGCAGAGATTACAAATTTCACACATCTGAAATAATGATATAGTAATAATAATGATAATAATAATATATAAAACTGTTCTATTGAGGCCTTGAACTGCTGTTTAAAAAGTAAAAACTAAGCTCCAAGCTTTCGCCGATCAACGGCATCATCAGGGATGAGAAAATGTTCCGCGCGCGCTATATATATGCAAAAAAAGTGTAGGGTGAAATGTGTAAAAGATGTGACGTATGTATGAAAGCTATAGAAATAAACTGTAAGTAGAATACAAAGCTCTAATGATGGAGTGTCTCTAGACAAAGGACCTCTAAAAGCGCTTAAGAATTAGAACATTAGAAAGTGCAAGCCTACACTCAATTCCCGAGAGGAATATACTGAATTCGCAGACCTTTTTAGAGACCATTTTTAAGCACTTTAAATAATAATAATGATAATGACGTGGAAAGCTGGCCTATTACAGGGATGAAAAATATCACAACCATAAGCCACAACCAGTATATGAATCCACTAACAATAAGCTGTGGAACTTCAAAATACAGACTGTCAACAAGGTTGAACTCAACAAGCTTGAAATTGTGGTAATGGATAAGATAGAACAGAAGTGCCTGATTATTGATGTTGCTTGTACATTTGACACCCGAGTGAAAGACAGTGGCTTTCTTGTGTAAATTAAGTTATTTGTCATTAGTAAAATCCAACTAGTGGTCTATTATCAATGCTGCGTTCTGATTGGTTGAGCTACTACTAGGCTATATGTTATAGCCTACTAGTAGCGAAAAGCGCTAACTTGTTGGCGGCAAAAAACGATTTTTTAACCAGCTAAAGCTGTTTTGTCTCGATATTTTTGACTAACTAGTTGGATTTTACTAAAACACTCGGGCTCGAGGAATAATTGCTAATTAGCCTGCGTAGCAGGCGTCGAAAGGGGTAGAGGACAGGGCAGGGAGGAAGGGAAGACGGAGGGGAAATGGGGAGAGAGGGTAAGGGACGCCTGCTATAAGAGCCCTCTTTTGTTCATTGCTGCGGTCGCTGGCGTCCGCAAATTCCTGATTGGCTGAGCCGTGATGAATAACTTATTGGCGTGTATCCCGGCGTGTATTAGTGAGAGACAAACATCATGAAGGCATCAAGGAAATGTGTTCTGCTGGCATACGCTTTGGAAGATCAAAATAATATACTCCAATCATGTAGCAACTTCACGTCAAAACTCGAACTGGAACCAACATTAATAGCTTGTTTAGCAGAAGAGATTCTCAGGAGGTTTGGTATACTGGATTTGTCCAAACACCGAGCAGTAATTCAAAGCGATCGCGATTCTTGTCAGACATCTGCAATGCCGATATTCACAAGGCCGCCTTTTCCGCAAAAACATATACCGTCTTGCATGAACTAGCTTCTAAATGGTGTGTAAAGAGAGAGCTGAAGCTTTGGTAAGAAACTATCCGTTGAGCTTTTTGGCAGTTGTTTATAATTCTCCTTTCATTATTCGCGTCTCGGGCTACCGGTGATTGTTCTGTTCTTTGTGACCATTCTGTTTCATGAGGTAAGACCAAAGGTCTTGTGTATTCACACGAAATTGATCATTGTTTGTCGTAGACTGCGAGCAGTAAAAAACGAGAGAGACAGTAAAGCTGTTATTTCGCTCGGTTATGATATCACTTGCAAAAAGCGTCTCGACTTGACAATTTCCGGTAAACAAAGTAATTAAGTTCGGACCATTCTGAGAAGCCGCTACTTGTGATTGGTCACGTATTGACAGTTGAAGTTATCGGATTAATACAGAAAATGGTGGATGGAATACAAAAACACTGGCTCTTATAGCAGGCGCTCCCTTCCCTCTTCCCCTCTTTCGCGCTTTTCTCCCTTCCCCTCCCCCCTCCCCTTATTGCGCCTGCCACGCAGGCTTTTAGTCATTTAATCATCGCTGGGATTACCAAATATGAATATGAAAGGAAAACGTAAAGGACGCCATCGTGCAAATGGCCTATTGGTGCATTAGGAACTGTCTCGAAAGACGTAGAAAAGTAGTTATCGGCAGAGATTTGTGGCACATGTCGTTTAGAATCATCGAAATAGAACCTTCGCTTAGTCTTAGACACCTAAGGTCCCAGGCGGTGACTTGTTGTTTAGGGAAAGGAAGCTATTCAGAAGCTGTGTTTAAGGAGGAGGATGATAATAATACTAATACTTAATACTAATACTAATTGCTGGTTTTCAGTGTCACGTCATTCAAAATAGATCAAAATAAAAAGCAAAACCGTCTAATAGATGAAGTCCAGAATATGGGAAATGAAAGGAGGTACCTACAAAAAGACCCTCGCCAAGATTCAGGTCAGAGGAATATTTCGTATATGAGATATCCGAAGAAATGTTTTGCCCAAATTTATAGAGATTTGTATGGAGACGCCATGCTGGTGCTCACCTGGATGAGCTCCAACATGGCGGACGGAAACCAACAGAAACATCTGTTACCGAGTTTTCTACAAAAGCGTGAATTTATTCCTCGAGAAACTCAGAAAACATTAAAGTAATACTTTTTCTAATACATGAACTGTTTAAATAGCAAAATCTCCTGAAATACGTCATTTTTTTAACTTAAATGACAGCTCTCTTGGCCGTCATGTAAATGCCGCGTCACTCAAAAACTTAGAAATTCAAGCGTCCTCTATCACAAAACCAAGAACCCTTTTGAAGCGAAAATTTGTATGAAAATTAGTTTTCAGCTGCTCTAATGCATCGTGAAAGTAAAATCTCGGTAGGATCGATAGTTTTTTAGTTTGAATCTTAGTGAAGTCATGTGAAAACTAACAATACTAATACTAATACTAATACTAATACTAATACTAATACTTAATACTAATACTAATACTAATACTAATACTTAATACTAATACTAATACTACTAATTATAATGATAATAGTATAATCTTTATTGAGGATACCTCGTTTCACTCGAAAGTTCTTTACAGAACGGTCCTTGCGTTACAGGGGTCATCCCGGTGTAATATAGTTTATTCGTTTCCTTCATTTTATGGACTATTGTCAAGGCTAGGTTCATTGTTAACGATGTTTTGTTTTCTTTGTTGTACGTCAGCTGTGACTAATAAATTTTAGTATAATTACATTCGATTCATGAATATGGAAAATAGAGCGCTATGATTGGCTAGGAGCTTCCGGCTTCATCCCGCTATAATCACCGCGCGGTGATTATAACATTGAAGGCTAGCAGTTTTCAAAATGGCAGCCAGATTTTTTGATGTTTCGGAGTCGGAAATTGATCAATAATTTTATTTTCCCGAATAAACATCAATGTTATTACAGTGAGACCTGTATTAAACAGACACCGTATTAAGCGGACCACCCAACATGCCAGACACCGGAAATGCGAATTGCCACCCACAAATGTTTCGATTTTTACATTTAAAAACTTGACTTGACGAACTTATTTGATTTGTTTCAGCGTACTGTATTGCTTTTTATTTAGTTTTGTTTGTATACAGCTTGTTTCACTCATCTGGTCCCGGTTGTTCAAACGCTGGATAGCACTATCCACCGGATAAAAGTCTATCCAATGGATAATGCAATTGGCTTCCCTAATACTTATCCGCTGGATAGTGATTTTTCCGGTGGATAGCGCTATCCAGCGTTTGAACAACCGGGACCTGATTTCTTCAAATTTGAGTTGCAATCTATGTTTATGGTACCGAGGGGATGTTTACATGAGAAAACTCGCACCGGCACGAGTTTCATACCGAC
>JBBMOI010000015.1:190000-212500 GCA_038088405.1 Porites divaricata | reverse complement strand
AGTGGGAGGGTGAATCAGTTTTAAACAAGGTTCGTGAGCCCCAGATAATAATGAAAAGAATCTTATTTCTGACGTCTCTTTAACTGCTAAGAGTGGTTGAGATATCTGGGGATACAACTGACTGAAATTTCCAAGTGTAACCCTCGCTCCTACTGGTACGTCGCTCTATACTGGTTCGGCGAACTCGTAGCCATCTTTGGCTCCGGCCCTTTTATCTACACCAACTGTACACAAACCGGCAGAATGAAATATCATATTTTATGCAAACCAAATGTAAGTTCATCGAGTTAGAATACTCCTAGTTTTAAGTTCTATCTAGAGACCCAAGATCATCTAAGACTGAGCAGGGAAATATTGTTATTGATTAGTAAACACAATCGCACGGGAAATTACTGCAGATATCCGTTTGTGGAACTTTCACACGATGCAGTCAAAATGTGTAATGCATGGATCCTTCATACAAAGAGGACGTTGGTGAAGAACATTTTTAATGTTTTCATGTGTATTTTAGGCAGTTCTCATTCTCATTTTAGTCGTTTCACTCAATTTATACACATTAGAGATTGCTGTACTTCTCTGATGTTTGTGGAATTTTCACACTTTACTGTCCATTAAAAACGTTTTGTTATGGATCTTTCAAAGGTAAATCCAAATATTTTCGTTTTAGCCTGTGCAAGAAATCACAGGTACTAGGGAGAGAAACCATTAAAAGTGTACCTTATTTACAAGGCAATTCCTGTCTCTTTTACCATTGTCAAAGGGTAAGAAAGTTTTGAACTAAAGAAAGTTAAGGGCAATATAAAACTGTAGATAGATCATACCTTGAAATTCACTGAAATATAAAAACATGGCACTCATTATTCAAAATCCAATTGAATGTTACTTTACTCCACAGAATCCCAATCACACTGTCATGGGCGAGAGAAACCTGACGATCAGCTGCTGTTTCATTTCTCCCAGGCTGTTCTCACTTTCTCGAAAGATTCCTTTCCAACCGCATCCGGTAAATATGATATTATCTATGTAAACTAAATACCGAGTTTAGAGGAAAAAATAATAACTCTTTGGACAGTTGCTTTCGCCTGTCGCCCGGGAGCATTCGGGATTTCCTTAATCTCTAAAAACGCGTATTGATTCGATTATGAATCACGCTATTATTCCACATTAATATCTTGCACAAACTACTGTATCGGTAGCAAAAGGCGTGGTCCGGTAGTGTTAACTGGATCAGAAAATTCTTGATATGGTTCCATGTTAGAGACTCTCTTATCCCGAGTTAAAGACGGAATATCGTTTGTAAGAAGATGATTAAGTCCTAGTTTAAATTTTCAGTTATGCAGAGTTTTCCGGGTCATATTGTAAAGTACCGATTTCAGAGTGAAACAAGCTCTGGACCGGACGTGTATTAAAAAGGCTAATTCTCAAATATTTGATCCTTTGATACTTGTGATTACTCAGTAAAAGGAGACTTCTTTCACTCGGTCTCCCAGGCAGGTTATCATCGAGATTGCATGAAGGGCCAAAAGGTCTGCGTGGGAAGCTATAGTTCCCAGCAGATTTCATTTATTTAGTAGAATTTAATGTAATCTATTAATGAAATGGATTTTATTCTAGAACTAAACGTTAATTTAAACTTAATTTGAAAGTGCCAGACCGTAGTAGCCTGAAAGGGAATCCCTGAGTTATTGTCGCAAATTATTATTTTCAAAACACGTTTAAATTAAACTTAGTTTAAGAATACATACTTTACAAAAACTGAATTCGTTTAGTCTTCCTGGAAGTGCCTAAATGCCATGTAGGTCACATTAGCTCACATTCAACCAAAACTAAAGCTCCACTGATTTAACATGGTTTAAAGCCTCTCTGTAATTATATTTTGCTTTTCAGTGACAAAAAACTATCCATTTCAAGGGTGATGTAATTCTTTGTCATTTGACTGGTGATTTGTAAGCAATGCAAAAGATGCAGATTATTCCGCAAAATGTCTTAATATTATGGCGAAATGGCGCTCCTTAGGACCTGTGACGTCATTCAAAGTAACCGCCATCTTGAATTTTTATTCCAAAAATTCAAGTTTAGGCAAATAACCTGCTAAGGACATCTTGCTGCTTTGTGTGTGTTTGTGTGTTTGTGGAGAAAAACAGTACCAAACGAAAACAAGTTAAACAAAAATATGCACACTATAATCCCTCTTGCGTCCCTCGAAGGTAATTGCAAGGAGAAGGTCAGAAACAAAAAGCACGTGTACGCTATACGAAACCGAAATATGCCCAAGCCCCCTTGAAGTTTTGTAACTTGTGCCGTACAGTAAATAAACCGAAACTGAAAGGGCTTGGTATAAGGGAACTGAGTTACATCGTAAATAGATAAACAAATCACCGACGAACCATCTCAGTCAAATTAATCAATGCGTGAAAGTGGATGCTAAAGTGAACCATGAAAAAAGTTGTTTTCACCTTAAGTCAAAAACTCTTTTTCAGTGTCAACAAAAGCTTTGCTGTAATTTTCCTAAGAAGTGATGGATAATTCAATTTTATTATCTTCTTTAGGCTTGTACAAGTGTCATATTTTCACCCTTCTTTTCTTAGCTTTCTCAGGTACGCCTGTGAGAATTTGAAGCTCACTTAGTGACATACATATATGCAACTGAACGTCAAGTAATATATCTGATATTGGCAACTACAGTAACAGATTTAAGTTTCAAATGATGAACACAATACTGGAATCCATGCAAGGGGGTGCGCTTGACCTGGCACTATAAATAAAGATGATGTATCTGTAATTAAGGCAAACAAACGGCGTTAAGAATATGTCTCTTCAATCTCATAATATTTGTTGAAAGCCTATGTTGTTAAGAGTACGATTCACAGTTCTCCACACGACATTTGATAACTAAGAGAATGCTGAGACGTCTGGGTGTAATATTGGGAGAAGTAATCACAAAATGTCCGCTAGACTAACAAGAATCAGTAAACATATTGTTTACCATCGAGGGTTACGCTTCTCTTAAATAGATGCAAACTGCTTGAACATTTCGAGAAAATTACCTAAGTGTTATCAAATTTGACATCCGAAAATATTCTCACAACAATTCAGATCAGATTGTGTGTTAATTAAACCATTAGAAAAAAGAATAGAACGTGATGACAACGTTCTGAATAAGTCGGTTGTAACGAGTTTAGACTCTTAACAACATCCTTACAACAACGTAGCATGATGTAGTGTCTGGGTTTTCAGACAGTCACATTATCAGAGTCGGAACATGTACGATTAGAACAATGTATAATGTCTTGGTTTCAGACAGACATATTATCATATCAGAATACAATACTTAGAGCGTTCCCAGACAGTTTTGACCAAGGTTAAATGAGTTTTAACTTTTCACAATTGCCTATATCCAAAACTCTATCCTCACGGCAATGTTGCAACGGTCACCAGAATCACAATATTGAGTTAAACAAAGTTTATGTTCAAAAATCTGAATTCCTGAAACATTTTGCTATGTTTAGATTTCCATTATAGCTTAATGTCTACGTTCCCACGCTCATAAAATTTACGTGCGTAAATAAAATAAACGTGATGTATCATAGGTCGGCGTATATGTAAAAGTTGAACCTCGCTCAGCTTTTACGTTTGACGCGCGACACTTCACACATTGCCGCTACACAGGTAAACCTTACGGGTGAATTTTTCTGTTACGCTTTGGAGGTATTATGTTCATTCAACACCACAATAAATTGTCTAATTGTCATGATTCATCCATACATTCAACTGCTAAAAAAACAAAGTTAATAGAAGCCTAGTTCGGGTTGCATGTGAAGGACTGTTTTCATTTCACATTGAAAGCGGTCACACCCAGAATATTTCGTTCACTCAAAACATTATACTGAACTTCATCACTTATATTAATCATCCTTCTGCGAATAAAGGGTTATAAATTATCTCTGAGGGATAGAACTGGCATCTAGAATCGAAACCAGTCAAAGTCATACATTGCATTTGATTCGAAAAGCTTCTATAATGCCCGTTTTATAAATTTAACTGCCACATTGACATCAAATGTTCTCTAAGACGCTGACGTACTTCAAATAGTCATATCAAGAGAAGTTTTCAGGGTTATATCATCACTATTACGACAGACGCACACAATGGTTACCTGAAGTATTTGTTTAAGTCAAAGAGGTTAAAGGTGCTATTGGTTTAGCAATATTTGCAGTTTGCAATTTTGTCCATTTAAGGATTTACCAACTGGTCATATAAGCAGATTACCAGTAATAAATTAATTGTATCAACTGAAATAACATCTTCAAACTACAGAAGTACCTAAAATGAATATGGAAAATCTTAAAGCGGTCAGGGATGGGCTAAACATGGTAAGATTAAAAGGGATTGCATTTGTGTGAAGCTAACAAGTTTATCTCTATCTGAAGAAAATGAGTTGTTGTTTAAGAGCGAGCTGAGGTTGTTATGTGGCTGGGAGTCTCTCCAAAATACTTTGCCTCGCAATTTGAGATGTAAAGGTTTTAACTAACTCCGAAAAATAAAGAAAAGAAGCTAAAATAAGGACTTTGCCCAGCCCCTCTAGAGTTCTTGAACGAACGACCTTAGTTTCACAATTCATGCAACCCACTGGGATTATATTCCTTTTGCAGAACGTAACTGCAAACAGCTGAAAAAAAACTCATACCTTTAAATTCACTAGCTTTGGTAAAAGGACCTGTTTTTGGCATGTCGTCCGTTCCTCTGTCGATAGCGTTCCGAGCTGGAATCAAATCAGCTGTATGCTCAGCAAGTTTTACACCGTCAGTGAATGGGAACAGGAAGTCGCGTGATGTGGACGTTTCTCAGCTGTGTTCCTGTGTCAAATATTTCATATTGATAAACTGTTAGATACTGCATTTATTTCATAGGAACACGAGCACAATTGAACAACAGGAACTAGCAAACTCACTTGAACGGATTGAGCCTTTTAACGCACTTAACGCTATAACTTCTATCTGTGACCATTTTTTTTAATACTAAGAAATAAACCTTAGCTAGTAATTTGTACAAGTTGTCCCAAAAAGTTTTCATCGTGATTTGAATGCTACTGAACCACATAATTTCGTTTAAAAGTTTGAAAGTTAGAGTGAGTCATCTCTGTCACGTAACCTTAACTCGGCTTAAGAGTCCTAAAATTACAGGTTTAAAACGAAGAGAGTTGTGCTGCCTTTCCCAGTATGTAACTCATTTTCGTTAGCCCATTTTGCCCCAAGTCCACAAAAAAAAATTTCCATTCTGGTCTCCATAAATTTCCTTAAACTTTGATATGTTTGAGAGATTGTTTGAGGGATTGTTTAAAGATCAATGTAATTTCACCCAGGGGGTCATAACGTTAGTCTCATATTCTATTGTCTTGATTATATTCTGATTTTACTGAGACTAGAACTTCTCCCAGTATTGATGCATGGATAAAGTCTCTAGAGCGTGGTCATCTATGTATGCAGACACTCAATGCCCTGATCCCTGAGTAGTGCCAGTCTAAAAGAGAGATGGATGTAGTTTGTGGATGTTAGCTCCCCGGAAATTTAATATGTTGAGTTTGTTCCATGTAACCTGCGGTTCATCCGTTTACTTAAAGATACATCCTTGTACAATCCCCCTACATTCCACCAAACAGTCCACTACTTCGCTTTACTGAACGATCATTTCTGACCTGTATCGACAGAAAGAAGTGTCAAAAGGCAATGATATTGTTTGGATCAAGACGTTTATAATTTGTTCTCTTTCTGATTAAGATATTGGAGGGCTAAGGAACTCTCTTAAATGGTGATCCCATATATTCTCACATTTTTTGGTTTTCACTCTTTCACATCACATCCTCGACGATATTATCAAAAAATGGCGTGGTGCTCGCTGTTTCGTTTTCGTTTATACTTACAAAAATTTATTGCCCGTTAGAAATATGGAGAGTGAGTTGGCAAAGTTTCACAATTGTTGCCGAGTTCAAGGTTAAATAATGAAACTCCAGGCTGCAAAACTTCACCTCCTAATTAAAAAACCAAGAACTTTCCCATTGCTGATGGACAAGCTTACTAAATTCCAGAAACCAAAACAGAAAATGAAGTAGTTAAAATTTCAATACGATCAATGTGCATAAGTCGGTTATGGAGAAATACAGAATTGCAAGTGAAACTGGGCGAGAGCCTCAAGACATATTAATCAGTATCAATTTAGTTTAGGAGCCATAACTATCATGGAACACTTCGAATGCTTGTAAAGTGTTTATGAAACTAAAGCGCTCAGATGCCCTTAATGATCTTTGACTGTCAAAAAACGTACACAAACAATATTCTCACGATAACTAGCTCGCAATAAAACGAGTGTATAGTCCCATTTTCTTCCGTTTAATCTTTTAATTAGTTGCTTCTTGGCTGTGACTAACGAAGGAGTGTCGTCGTGTATTTTAGACACGGTAAAATTTTAAAGATTAAACTTAATATTCAGATTTTCCTCCGCATTAACAGAACTCCTGTAAAGTTCCGTTTTTAACTGAAAATCGGAGACTACTTCCCTTTAACCGCATAGTACGTCCCGTCAAAGAGTTGTTCTGAAAGCTTAGCTTGACGCTTCCTTCCAGTCCTCAACAGCCCGATCCTCGAGCTTTAATAACTGACTGTTTAATGCTCAAATTACACAATGCAAAAAAGAAAAAGAAAAACGATGAAGTTTTGAGTATATATAATTATTAGTGAAAATGTAAGGGCTAAAATGCCCAGAGAAAAAAGGCAAACTTAGCTGGCAAACTGGAGCTCGAATATGACTTTGTTTAGGTTTTTATTCTATGATTTGAAATTTGAGAGTTATTTAAATCAGAAATTAAACGAGTTCAAATTGACTTTTTAAATGGATTTTGTTATTATATAGATGGTTGACCATGAAGGATGTTTTTTTTAATGGTAGTCAAGGGATGTCGTTAATTTTCTATTAATCCTTTTTCCGGCGGACCTATTGGCCGGAATACTAATAATAAACTGAACTTCCACGCCTTATGTTCGAGGTGGTTTCATTTCCGCTTCGCATTAGCCGTCTCAAAACACTTACAATAAATACGTGACATGGATGTCACGCATTTATTGACATTTTCAAACAATGTTCTTCTTGTTCCTTCCCTCCTTATTTGGTCATGCTTAAATTGGAAGGACCATATAATGAATACAAATATAAATATTATATAATAGGAATTATTGAGCAGTAGAATATTCAGAACATGATCTGTATATTTTAAATTGCTCATACTTGTTTTCCAAATATTTCCAGTAGAATTTATATTCTACGGATTACATTCTACGGAATGTTTGATTTTCAGCTGAAATTTAAACCTTATATTAAAGAAAATATTTTAAAATCAATTATGACCTCTTTTGGCTGGGTTTGTTTTCCTAATGTCGTCACGAAACGTATTTAATTGCGTCTGCCTTTTTTGGTATCATAAATTTGCTTATATTGGCACGCCACTGCGGTGAATTCCATAGAGTTTAAAGAATTGTTCGCTAGAGTTCACCATGTTAGGTGTGCAATAGGAAAACCGAAAAGAGGTATTCCAAACCTTAAGAAACTCATCGTTTAAGAGCTACAATTGCATGACGTGCCTGGCCACGTTGAGAGGCCAGTAGTGTTAACGACATTGTTATACTCAAATGAAAAACTTGGTGCTTCGATAATTTCAAAATTATTGCTCCTTGCACTTCGAAACTAAAACTCGCCGTCTCCGCGGTTTGCAAAGCTTGGGAAGCTTGTATATCGATAAAAATCTAGTACGTTTCAAAATGAAAAACCAATCAACTTGATGTCATTTGAACGTAGTTTTCATCACTACATCTAGAAAGATGGGGCATTATTCCCTCGACACAAGCGTTAACCTGAGATCAGGCGTTATTTTTTTTTTCTTTTTTTTTTTGTTTTTGCTTCTTTGTTTCTTTGGCTCGAGAGGGGAAAAAATAACGCCTGATACATTTATTTAACAAGCTGTCAACCGCCCCCTAATTCACATAATGTAACGTCTGCTTGACCTGTCATGTTATTAGCCAATAAGCGTTTACCATAAGGGAAGCAAATAATGTCTCTTTTGCGAATAATGTCTCTTTTGAAATCAATTTTAGGGAAAAGAAAATTTTTAAGTTCGTCCATGTTCAGATGGCGCTTCCTAAAAAAGAAATTCTAAATGTGTTGTTTTTGTGATGAAAAACAGCTACAAATAATAAAGAATTTACTGGTTAAAGATCGTTGACTTCGTTCTGTATCGAAAGCAGTGAAAAAAAAAAATTAGGCGAATTTCACGAACTGAAAGGTGGTGTGAAAGCGAAGATCGCTCAGCATAATTCGAAGGTTTCTGAAGGAAGAATTACAGTCAAGCCAGGTCAAGATTCCGTTCATGAATTGATTATTTGAAAAGTGAACCCGTTAGTCGCTTCTGTAACTTGTAGCCGGTATCAAATTGCATTCAAATGATCGGTGAATTTTTAATATACGATGAGATGGAAAATATTTCAATGGATGAAATTTCTATTAAGGCATTCTTCAAATTCAAGAAAACTGAGCCGGCAGAAATTTCATAACGAACTCGCGTGTGTATTCACTGCCGCATTGCGCAAGCAAAAATGCAGACTGAAATCAACAACAACTAACGGATGGCGGCATTTTGGCCAATCGAAACGGCGCAAATCATTCGTATTGTTTCCTATCCAATCAGAAAAAAGTCCAGATTCTGGCTTTTTTACATGTGATCCGACAAACAAATGTATCATGCCCTCTTCCCGTGAGAGACATAAAGGGTTAATAGGGAGAGGGCATGATCTCAGGCTACACAAGCGTAGGACCCTAGCTCTTAGTAATGACAAAAGGTAAAAGGGACGGCGGAGGTAGGAGTGCTTGGGGGGATAAGTACCGCCTCACCCTCCCTAATTCAAATCATTTATTCGGCAGCCCCCAACCTGTAAGTACTAGGGGAGGATGCTTTAGATCGAAACGTATGCAGTGCACCCGGGGCAGGGAATTTCTCATGGCTGTTGGTCGTCTCTAAAAAATCTCTCAGGGGTAGGGGGAAATCATAAATATGCTTGGGTTATTTTAACGAGGTGAAACTGTTCCATTTACAACTTGGTAGGTGTTGAAATAAGACTACAATCCCAAACAAAAAGTATCTGGGAATGTTGTACAACCGTTATAACAGCAGGTCATTTTAATGGGCACTGAAAAAGATGGTTATACACCCCGTTCCCCTATTAAATGTCTCCATATTCAAAATGTTGTATATTATAAATAGTCTCGTCATAATCTGTAACCGTAACTTTGCCCAATTGACGTTGACAAGCATAAGAAACTTCAAGTCTGTATATAAATGCCAAAGTTCACAATGTTTATCACCACTGTTTGTGTTTTATTTTTTATAACAAGAAATTTATGTTCGGAAGGTAAAACTATAAGAATGAGTATACAAATGTATGATTGGTAATTATATTGGCAATCGAACGGAAGGGGACGTCACTGTAAGTACAAATAACGGCTGAGGGCTTAAAAAGGTTCTCTGAAGAATATAACTGAAGATATTGGTTGACAGTCAATCAACACCGCCTGTTGGTTACAAACCAACAAGCGGAGTCCATCTTGGGCTTAGATACGTTTGATCACAGACACCGGGATTGACGATGCTATTGGTTCTGCCTTATGAACACCTGAATTGTCTTGTTCAACTAGTTTAATCGGTTGCATCCCAGCATTGTTGACGCTGGGAAACATGATCTTCGACCTTCCATAGAATGGTGGTGTGTGAAGTTCGGGGTCTGGATTGCACAGTGTGGAATACGAAGGAGTCGGTGTTTGAGGAAACGACCACGAAAATCTTCTTAGACTGACGGGATCGGGAACGCAAGTAAATTCGCTTGGCCAGTCATTGCCTGTCATGGAAGGGGCTGAGTAGACTGGTCTCACTCGACGATCCACAATGTAAGGATTCATCGTTACAATGAGGTGCCCAAATGAGGTACTGGTCCCATGATTGTCACGCTGTGGCGCCGTCAAGCCAGATCCATCTTGTCCTAGACATGCCCTGATTCTTTGTCCATGATACTGTGAGCGGGTAACGCCTGGCTCGTATTTGTAGGGCAGCTTGTGAAACCTGTACATCAGCCTTTGATTGTGAACCTTCAAGAAAGAATTACCCATTGGTGGGTACTCATTACATAACTTTGTTTGATTCATAAACTTTGTCGGTTCACTCTATCTATACACCATAGTGTATAGCAAAGCAAATGATGCCTCCCAGCCTTCGTTGGCCGCAAATGAATATAGGAGACAATCAAGGCAAAGGTTCGGCATCAGTAAGATTGAGGGAGAAGATAGAATGTTTAGGCTCAACCATCTGCTATTTTGTTGTGCCATTCACTATGAAACATCACCTTGGACAGTTTTGTGATAGAAACCGTTGTAGAGCTTTAGGTGTACGTGCACACAAGCTCTTAGACACACTTAACTTCGATTCAGTGATCCACATCATTCAAAGGCACATGAATATCGAACTAAGAATCAAAATGTCGAGGTATTTTATTAAAAAGAGTGTAAGATAAAAGCCGAGTAATAAAGAAGGCACTATTGATTCAACTTGCTCGACCCCAAATTAGTGGGCCTGGATCTTACACCGCTTTATGACCTTGTATACCGCACATCGGAATAAACACGTAGTCGAGAATGACGCAAAAAAATAACTTAATGCACTTGACTGTTGAAAAGGCCGGGTTAACGACAAAACATTTCTCGATATTTCTCTGTCTCTCTGTCTGTCAGTTTTTCTGTTAAAATCAAAATCAGTTCAACAGAAAAAATAAAAGTTTTACTGATTCATTTCATTTTTGGATCAATTTGTAAATTCCCAAAAGCAAGAAGTGCTAGTATGCAAAAGAACTGTTGGAACGGTTTCATATCATGTGAATTCTAAGACAGAAGAATTTTTGCCCTGAACCAAAGTTTTAAAAAAGACTACCATCATGCCTCACTCTAAAAGTGAAAAAAAAGTTAAGGTGGATGAACACAGTTTGATACGCTGTGGAACATTTTAATACCAATCATTGGGGTGTTTTTGACTCGATGCAGGCATAAATCTCAAATATGACACAAACAAAGCACATTAATTTTATTACTTTTATAAGGTTAAACATAAAATTTCTATCGTTGCCAAGGCAACATGGATAATTAAAAACAAACCAAAATTTTTGAGGTTTACGCAAAAACAACTCAACCAAATTGTAAAAAAGTTTTAAAATTCTTTATGAAAGTATCATTCCGTTAGGAAAATTTGATTAAACTCCTTTGCTCAAAATTATTTTGGGGCTTTCATTGATTAAACAGAGAAAGAAACATTATTTCTACCAAATTTCGTCAAATTTTAAGGTGTAGATTTTAAGAAATTTTCGTTTATAATTATTTACATCTGAAAGTGAACAAAACAAGCGCTTTCATTTTGCTTCCAATCGACTTGTGCGCGCTGAGATCGATCATGCTATGTATATGTCAAAGGCGACGAAAACAGAAAACAATTCTAATGACAACTTCTGGACCATTGTCCTCGCACTTTTTTTCTTTAAGAGCTTGTCGGTTGCATATATCCTCATTATAAAGATGTTCAAGTGCACGGTAGAGAGATAAAGCGTCTTTTTTTTGGTTTACAAAATTGCGCATTCAAAAATATCTTCGGATTGGTATCATAATCTGTTCTTTTTTTACAGGACATTCTGAATCAGTGATACTCAACTTCGAATTTAGTATCTTTTGTGTTGTACCACGAAAAAATCGGCAAACATGACGGGGGATAACAATATAGAAACAACGATGATCTTCACTGATATTCAACCGTTTGGTACTCCGTGGTATCATGATTCAGTGCTATTTTTTGCAACCAAACGTACCTTTGATATAATTCCTTTCGTGTAGTAATACCTTAACGCTCTGCTTAGTTTGTCGTAATTCATCATCTTTATTCTCTTAAACTGCCCCCATCTTTTTGCCACTTCGTTTGGGTCTCTTATCTTAAATTCCCAGCGACTCTTATTGCTCCAAGTTATTATTGAACGGCAGTTTTCATTCGCCAGAAGTTCCAGCAGGAATTCCCACAAGTGTACTATGTTCTTGAATCGGGTTTCTCGTCTACTTTCCATGCCTTCGGGTATTCCTTGTTCATTAAACTCATCAACACTATCGTCTATGCTTGCTCCTGTAAACAAAGCTGAAAGGTAGAAAACATGTAACCTTGTTGCAAGTACGAGTCAATACTAAGGTTGATCGTTTTAGAAAACGTTGCCCTTTGACAAATAAAGGCGACAATTTGGGAAGGCAGTCTTTCTCCATGCCGCGCACAAATTTCTGAAAATCATTCAAGGCTTCTAGGCCCGCATACAACTGACAATGAAGACTGGTAGTTTAAGAAACTCTGGAAAAAATCTAGCAATGTATAACCTTGATTTCTGCTTGAGTCCATGAGAACACAATTAAAGCAGAGAGAGATCATGCAAATACCAATTAAAGTTGATAGTTTTCGAAAACGTTGTCCATAATACATTTCTGTCAGCTTTTTGAGAAACAAAGGCGACAATCTGAGAAGGGGAATCATTCCTCAAACAGCGCTTCAATACAGGAATCTGCGAAAATCATGCTAGGCGTCTAGAACCCTCACACGGCTGACATGGAAGTCAGATATAGTAGTTTATAATAAGTATAAGAAACTCTGGGAAAAATTAGCAATCTGCTTGATCAACAATTATGGATCAACACTGAAGTGATTGTGTTCGCGATAGCTAATATAACCATATATTTTTATCGATTTGTATGACTATTTTTATTCACAAGTCGAGTTTTAATTTTGTAAATAACCTTTGAAAGTTTAAATTCTTGCAGGAATGCTTTTAATGGAGAGTTTATTTTCGATTTCTAGAAGGAGTAAATAGTACTTTTTGTTAGTTATGTGTTCTCAAATTAGCAAAAGTGCGTGAACCATTCCACACAGAAATAAGTAGTTATTTCGACCAACTGAGACGTGTTAATACAGTAAAAAACGAAGATTTTTTTATTATCTACCTATTTTGGTTCAAAAGCCAGCAAGAGATGATACACCCGTAGTACCGGTATATTGTTCAGCCGGAAAGCAGTCCTGAATCCGGAGGAAACAAAATACGAAAGCATTATTTCTGTTGGGGATTTGAAATACAGTCGAACCTCCATTAATGGTTACTCTCAACGGCCACTTTCTTGGGCGGACAGTCTATTCATTGACTCTTGTTTAAAGCTCACTACAACGGCCACCTCTCTAGAACGGCCACTTTCTTTTTTCCCCAAGGTGGCCATTGTCGAGAGGTTCAACTGTATTTATTAAATGCTTAATACATCTGAAAATTTGTATGTTGCCAAGGGCAGTACATTATTGTATCAATCAAACGAACATACTGTAGTTTCTTGGATTCATCATTAGTTTAGGAATTTGGTCATTGCTTGCACCAGAAGCCGCCTCTTACCTCGACCAAATCCTTCAAAAGTTGACATCAGGATTTCGTTATGCCGTGGAACTTCCTTAAGCGTGTCCTCGTAAGCCACAGTTTCTTCTAAGTGCGGACTTCTTGAGAAGCGAGTTCTTTAATAAATGACGTCCTCCCCCTCCACGAAGATGATGGGAGGTAATATTCGCCTTAGGGGTCCTCGCCTCATGTGGAGCAAATGTACTTGAACCTGTCACGGAAAACTCGTGACGTCACAACGAACGCCTTAACGTTTTATAAAGGGCGTTAAAGTTTATCAAAACATACTTGCTGCAGTCCATTAGTAGGGAAAACGAGCGTAACGTCGAAGGTCAACATCGGGTCAGAGTCTCCAGTAACTTCGACACGCAGGCACAAGAGAGCCTTTTGGACTTAATGGATTTATCCGCTTTTAGCGTAGAGGTTTCACTGTAGAAGCGCGATTCAAGTCTTTGATAGAATTCGGAGTTTAAAAATGTGGTTTAATCTTTTTGATTTTAGTAGAGGTCTTGAGACCCTTCCAAACGTCATACTCGTGATGTTTTTTTTTTTTTTTTCATTTATGGAATGCTGCATTTACAGTCACATCACTGCGGTTTTATCACATGACTCTGTACAACGTCATTCCGGGACTGGAATAGAAATAAATCATCAAGAGCTTTTTCCTGAGATGTTTATTATTAACCTCGCTAGTAATGATCTTTTGGGTATGTGGACGAAATTCGCACAGTACTTTCCACTTTCTAGTACCGGTGATAAAAATGCCAGTCAAGCATTTAAATTTGGTGGTTTCATGCGTCACAGTTACTTTTTTTTCCCCGTTTACTAAAACCTCTTATCTGCCTTGCCCACGGACTGATATCATGTGACGTGGGCGTGATACAAATTACACAAACAGATATAATCATGGTCATGAATTTTGAATTGATTTCCGGCCACAAGTCGAAACTATGGGAAAAAACTGAAACAAAAAAAAGTAGCTTTTCAATGGAGACTACGAGATTTATTGTCAAAATTTCACGACATGAACTGAAAATAGAATGTAAAAACTATCTTGTTAAGCACATCACCGCCACTGTTTTCAGTGGTTCATTGCTGTCGCCACAGTGTGATGTATAAATTCGATGTAGCAGATTATGAAATTGATTAATTAACCTTTAAAAAACTTTTGGTTTCAAAATCGTTTTGGTTAAAAATTCAGAGAACAAAAAGCACTGATTCTCCATGCGTTTTAGGTGGTTTCCTTTTTCGGCGAACAAGGGTAATTGTCTTAAAGTTTGTCTCTATTTCTCTTCTTCCAAAACAAAGGCGTAGAGCGTACGAATGATACAGAGTTTCAATATATGATAGAGCGATTTTCGTATGACCTTGAAATGAAAACGCGCGAACAAAACAGAAACAACAAACTAACGGAAATAGAGTGATTTGATTGGTTTATCGAACGGATACAAACGTGCGTGGCTTTTGGTTGGTTAAGCGAACGCTCGCGTAAAAAAACTTCATGCCCGAGAACTTTCTAGAAATCAATGGATCCTTCGCTTTGAGGTCATACTGCAACACGATTGGCCAATCGAACAATGCCTTCTCCATATTAGGGTTTTCTTTGGCGGGAAAACGAAGAGTCCATGTTTTGATCTTTTTATCCATTGGCTTATGAAACAGATGACGAACACTTACCGAAACCATTTTTCAAGGTCATACGAAAGTCGCTCTATAACTTTAACGAAAGTTGAGTGTATTGGTTTTCTTTTTTAATCGATATTATCGGTCAAGACTTTCCAGAGTGACCTTCTTACGCTTTTAGTAGACTCGACTGTTTGCAATATAAATTTGGACCGATGTTGAAACGTTTTAATCTCAAAACTAATTGTTTCCTATCCATTCAATTTGTTTTTACTTAATTAACACTTATTATTGATCACAACTTGGTCATTAGGGAGTATTATACGGTTGTACACTATGTGAAATGCGATTAGCGTGTCCTTTGTTATTTCGGATCATTCATTGTGACGTCCGCACTTAAAAATCTAATACGCATCGCTTCCTCTCAGTCAGGATGTAGGCGAACACTATATATGTGTGTGTTATCATAACTGACGTGTGTTATTCGTTAAACGAATTTGATTATAATTTGGGTTGTTTTTCTTTAAACATTTCTTGACAATAACTGTTCTCGTCAGTATTATGAGTGACTTATTATCTGAATGTTCTAGGAATGACATGAGGATATTTCCAGCAGCAAAAACTATTTGCAGTCTGCCCATTCCAATCATAACTATCAATTAGCAATTTTGTGTGAAGAGAACAAATTTACAGTTGCTTTTATGAGATCTGAAACATTCTTGAAAGATAAGTCTATTGAGTATTGTTTAAATGTTTTTTTTTACACATGACTTAATACAACTTCCTGAAGTGATGGTCAAAAGAATAACTTTGGTTTCAAAATAAAGTAAATGAAGTAAATAAGAACTTAGCTAGTATATAGTGGAACCTCTATCCAACAAACCTCTATATAATGAAGTCATTGGTATAACGAACAATTTTCTTTACCCCAGTAATAGTAAAATGTCAGGAAAAGAACCTCGAATAACGAAACCTCGATATAACGAAACCTCGTTACAGCGAACAAAACTTGTCAGTCCTTTGGCCCTCCGTTATATCTAGGTTCCACTGTATCACACTTTAGAATGAACGGCCTATGACTCGCCTCATGTCATGGAGTCCAGCCAATCTTGGATTCTGGACTCCACTCCGTGGATTTCAGATTCCAGCTACTGGATTATAATCGTTGGTGGGATTTCGGATTCCTTGTGTTGTATTCAGGATTCCAAAACTCAGGATTCCGGAATCGTAATCATGATAACCCACAAAACGGCAAGTGGCCGTTCGAAAGTTCTGTCTAATATTCGGTCCACCAGGGTGAGTCGAAAACTAAAATTAGCGACAGTACAAAGTAAAATCACAGATTCCATTCTTCGAGTTTCTAAAATAATACTTCAAATGAAATCCAAAACTATAGTAAATGATCGTGAGGTTTCTTTAAGATGAGCTTGACTTAGTCACAGTTACGAAAAACGTTTTCTCTACTTTCGTGTCTGCTTTCGTCTTTATCGAAAAAATGTATTTGTCTACGACGTTTTTTTCTGAGTCAGCCCGCTAAATACGAACACCTGGGTAATACGGACACAATTATATGTCATATTGCTGTCCGTATTAACCGGCTTCCAGTGTATTTTTATTTCTCCCTTAAATAAATTTCCATTTTCCCTAAATTGACGCTATAACACGCAACTGCAGTAGAATATGTTAAGTCCTCTTTGTTCGCGGCAGTTCTATGCTGGTCTTCACCCCCAAATACAGTGGAACTCAGGCCCTTGTAAGGACAACCGCTTAATACGGATACCCGTGTCTCTCGGACAGTTTTGTTTGTCCCAACCAAAAGCTCAAGACATGTACATGTACGTTCACAGACACCGGCACGTACAGACACCGGTTTATAAGGACAACGGGCATTTTCCTGTGACCCGGTTTCAATAAATTCTAATATTATCGTCAACCCCGATTTACGGACACTGTTTATCTGTGCACTGTCTATGACTGAAAGTCTTACCAGTGAAAACCTAACAGAAACGGTGAATGACTAATATTCAGTCCACCTGGCTGAGTCTGTCAGTCAGCTGACAACTTAAGTAACGGATTCCTTTTTTAATCCCAGTCTATGATAAATGATCGTGAGGTTTCTTTAGGGTGAACTTCATTGATTATAGCTACAATTCTGAAATTGAATAACGTTTTCTCTTAGATGATAGGTCTGCTTTCGTCTTTATTGAAAACAGCATGTGTCTGTGATGGTTTTTTTGTTAGAGCCCTCTGACACAAACCCAAACACGTATATAATAACGGACACTCGCCAGTTAGAATCGATAGAATACTGTTTGAAATTGTTATAACCGGAGAATTATTAATTAATTCTTGAAAACAAAGTAAACTAGTGAAGTATAGAGATCATACCTCGACTTTCATTGAAGCTGGAATTTTCCTCAAACATGTTGAGAAATCTTGGAAAAGCCTGGGTTTTTTTTTTTTTTTCAAATCTGGATAACGATTTGTTACTGTGGAAGACGTCCTTCTTTGCAGTAACTGGCTGTTTCAAACAAAACTCGATCATGACGTAAGGGTTAATTTAGAAACTCCTTCAGGAATTGAAAAGAGATATAAACAGGAATTCGGACGGAAGCCGTAATGATAAAACAAGTTCCTCAGTACGTGTCGACACGTTGCAAAGGTTACCTATAACGCCTATAACTGTGATTCACGTAGAGGATTAATATGATGATGATTATTATTGTAATTATTATTATTAATATTATTATTATTATCATCATCATTATTATCATTATGAATTATTATTATGATAATATGTTGTTGAAGCCACAAATGTAATAATTGACCACAAATGTAATAAAGCCCACAAAAGTTATAAAAATTGACCACAAATGTAATAATGCACTCAAATGTAATACATGCATCCAAACCGCATACAGCTATTTCGAGAAAGGTTGTCGGAAAAATGTGCACACGACAATCCGGAAAGGTAATATGGGATATGATCGATACACTGTTCCTGAGGACTGTAGCTGTCGAACCTACTTTTGTTGCTTTCCTTTAGCACTCGCAAACTCATTTTCATGGCCTTTCGTACCAATTCTTTCAAATTTCTCTGAAGAACAGTGAACTCAAAACCACCCACAATGCCTTTCGAGATTGTCGCATGCACTTTTTCCGACAACCTTTCTCGAAATAGCTGTATACTCGACAGAACGCCGCCCGCAATATAAGTCGGACAAAAATAAGCGCCGCGGCGCTCTTTCGAAAACAATATCCTATCACATTTAATCGAAAGAGCAACACCCCGAATAGCCTTGGCATCTTTTAAATCGAAAACCAATAAGCGCCGCGGTGCTCTTTCGAAAAATAATTTTTTTACTGCGTCTCAAAAAGGCGCTGAGAGTAAGAATCGCACATTAGAGGAAGAAGAAGATTGAACAAATAAACGCCTCGGCACTCTTTCGAATACTGAGATATTTTTCTCCTGCATTCAACCCATTCAAGCGAGAGTGCTGCATTTCCGAGCTATACAGCAGCGCTTATTAATTTTTGTTTATCAGACCTTTTAAGATGTCGATTATCATTGCTGATGTAAGCTTGGAGCATATTGATATAAGTTTAAACCTTTTTGTGTTTGAACTTTCATTTCTTCTAAAGAGTATGGTATTTAAATTACTGATGAAAATAAATAAGTATCTCCCAAAACAACTTCAAATCTTATTTATCGTATACGTACAGTGCGTGATACATAACTCCCAATAAATGACCAAAATCGTCGAATTACAGCGTCTGCAACGTTGCGTATAAAACTTCAGTCAATGAAAATTCGCTCTACAGACGAGAAAACATTTTTAGAATATTGTAATTTTCGAAAGACCGCTGCAGCCCTTATTGAGAGAGCGTGTTTTGTCAGTGAGCTTCAGTGGACACTCCTGTGAGTTGTTGTGAATGGCGATCATAGGTGCGTTGGATACGCGAAATGCTAACTGAGAAATTGCAGAACTGTAATGGTTTCTTTACAACACATGGCTATCCCCCTTTTCTAAAATTGCGACAAAGACAAAGAATGTTCGTTTATTTTCCACAGCGACGTGAAGCATCTATAAACACCGACGCGAGACGTTTTAAAATTCAGACGAGCGACATGGTACCCCCACCCCCGCCCCCCTCCCCCCCACCCCCCCTCCTCGCAGGGCCTCAGTGAGGTCCCTGGGGAAATTAGAACAACTAAACTAAAATGCAACAATTAAAATACATTTGAAAACTAAAATGAGAAAACCTTGAAAAGTTAATGAACTTTCTGTCAATAAATTTCGTTTTAACCCAGCTGCCCTAATACCAAACAAGAAAGTGTAAAATCCCCGGATAAGTAAACTGAAGTAGTTGACGTGAATACTTGTCTGAGAAGTTACAATAAAATATGATTTCAATGGGTTTCAATTTTTTTTTTTCTCATTTTTTAAGGTTGTGTTATGTTCATGTATTTGAATATTCGGGAAAATGGTTTACTATCTAACTCTTAATTCAAGCTGTAGTATCAACACGCATATTGTGTTGCAAGCAAGCCAGTGATATTTATAATGAGCTTAGTAGGTAGATGCTAATGTGGCTGAAAGTTAACGTAAACAAAATACACCTCCACGCATACTCGTGGAGCTGCAAAGGATAATGGCGAGTTGTCCTCAGACTCGCCCATTGATAGCAGTGTCTTGTTTCTTGACGTTTCGGGAAAAGTAATCCTTCTATTTTATGACCCAGGGTATCTAATTAATGCAAAGTTGAGCTTTATACTGCTGCTACAGCTGTATTTACAAATGATGGTCATGCTTGTTATACCACTCAGGTCAGAGGCTAAGGGTCTTTGATGAACAACGGTAATATTCACATGTTTCCGATGGATCTGTTAGTCGAAGATTTTTAAAGAATGTTGTCTGTAACGATCAGCTCGTTGCATAAAAGTTGGAAGAAGGTTTGTATAATTTAAGAGCAACGTGGTAAAAACGTTAAGCAGCAGATTATATTGGAATATTTAAACTCGAGAGCTTTATTCATAGACTCAAAGTAAACCCATAGGAACTATCTTAAAATATATATTGGACTCAAAATCAGTTACGTAAGCTTCGTGCCATTTTTGGCCGTAACTGGCTTTAGTCGCAGAGCTGATTATAGCAGCTCATTGACGATATTTCATTATTTTTCCCTGAACCGACGTTGGATAAAATGACTGGAAGTTTCAACTAACTACTGTTTCACTTTCGATTCATGGCGAGATTAAAGTATTGGAACTGTGGAAGTCGAAATTAACCTCCGCTGCGAACAATTCCAGCACGTTTAACTATGAATTTAGCGTCCCCTTTAGATGAGGGTGCAAATGGAGTTAACAGTTAACTGATATTTGGCCAAAAAAAAACAGTAGTTAACTGACAATTGGCCGAAAAAAATTGTAGTTAACTGATTAATGACAAGTTAACAGTTAAGTGATGTTATTTTTTTGTTAATGAAAGCAACAACGTTTTGCACACAGGTGGCACATTAACTGATATTACTATGTGCAAAAGACACCAGGGCAGTACCCGACAAACAGAAAACGTCAGTCAAAGAGCTGGTTGTAGACAACTCAACGAATAATTCTAATATTAGCAAGATTTTTGTGTTTGGAAAAGGAAAATACTGTTTTCACGGACCCAAAAGATCATCAAGTTAAACATTACTGCCCAAATAAAAAAACTCGTTGGATCTGGCCAAAAAGAGATTCTGAGGGTTCAAAAGAATCAGCAATATTTCTTTTAAGTACATGGAATTTGCCCTTACGAGAAATCATTTTTGTAACTGATGTTGATTTTAAAAGAGAGGCCGGTTTAAACACAAGAATAAAAGTTCGTTTTTAAACCTGTCTTTCTGAAATAATTTCGGCATGTTTCATTTCTTAAAACCCTTGGGTATCTTTATGAGGCTTTTGAAATACGCGAAAAAGGTACGCCTTCCAAAAAGATAACATTGAGGGAGGCGAAAAAATCTGTATCGAGGTACAAAAAACTTCTGACAACGCAGGTGGAAAACCTACACCTGGTTTCTCACTTCAACGCAAAACATTTTAATTAGTGCTTTGCACTATGCCCAAGGGCTTTAGAACCACAATATCGTTTAAAAAACTACGAGTTCGAAGTGGGCTAAACTCACGAAAAGTCGAATTGTCCGGCGTGTCAAATACTTTCATGCCTTTGTCAGCACTCTCAATTGTCTCTCCCATCGGTGCAAACGGTGATTGAATTCACCAATTGAATTCCAAAATTATGGTTCAGTTTTGTTATTTAAGATTATATTTTGGCATTGATAATGTTTGTCGTCGTCTGTTAGCAGTGGATTACAAGGATTAAAAATGGATTGAAACTTACCCTAATGTGTCTGTTAAAAGAACGTGATAATATGATGATGGTGACGCTTGGGCTACAAAACTACGGGTGGTAAGGATTAAGAAATTCATCATGATATATGTCCTGTTTTTTTTATCACCAGTTTGCATTCTGGTTGTGGAGCACATAAATGACGTCACTCTTATGGCGTCAAACTGGTATTACTTTGTAAAAGGGACAAAAGGCAAAGTTAGTTTTGTATAATATGCTTTCGCTTTTTTATTATACAGCTGTATGACTGATGCCAATGCGGCCTAGAGCTGTCTTTGCAAACTTTGAGTACATAAGCCTCCGCATTAATTTTTTGCTGATACTACTTTCACTTTTACTATAATCCGTTAAATCAAACCTAATTATATACGGAATAAATTCAAAAATGTATGTTCGTGTTGATGAGATATTTCAGTTCCAATACGGGCTGACCCTTTCAAAGAGTCAGAAATGCTGGCGTAGCGAAAACAAAACAAAACAAAGACAAAGAAAGCACCCACTTTAAGCCGCCTCCGGTTATAGAAATGAGCTTTCTTCTTTGCCTCGCCGCAAAAAAATTAAGAGGCCTTTGGTCCTCGAGGGGGGCGGATTACATAAAAAAAAAAAAAAAAAAGGCACGCCCGAACGCGAGATAGCTGATATCTTTATGAGAAATGATTCTCGGCATGAAAAGATTCATCGAATTTTCAGGACAAAGCTAAACCTAATTGGTTGCGGAACTTCAATTCTTCGTAATTATTGCCTCTCTTCTGCAGTCAGTCATCAGAGATTTTGGTGAGTATTTTTATCTCTCATTCTCTGCATTATATCGTCGATTTCAGTCTAAAAAGGAAATAATATTCGATCTATTTCAAGTCTGAGACAAAAGGAAGCGATCGGTCCTTTCGTTAGCAGGAAAATCATTAGAGCTCAATATTGCTGACTGGACAGTTGATTGCAGCACAACGTGC
>JBBMOI010000015.1:175000-185000 GCA_038088405.1 Porites divaricata | reverse complement strand
GATTTTATAAAGTAAACTTGTCGAAAGCAAAAAATTCGGCCTGATTTGTTTTCCGAGAATTTGTTTTCCAGGTATAATCCACTGTGATCAAGAACCATTACGGCTCTTGAATGTGATCGAAGATGATTGCTATGTTTTGTTTTGTTTTTGTTTCTATTTTTTTACTCCATCCTTTAAGACATTAGTTGTACAATAATAATACATCAATTGTACAGTAATACAAACACACACACACACACAGAAAAACACACACACACACACACACACACAAGTCAATACTGAGCAAGATAATATATTTTAAGTGCCTTTTTGAACAGGATTTTTGATGATTTATTGCGAATGAAGGGGGAGATCATTCCAATAGTATTTACCAATGACGGTGGGGCAGAACTTTCGAATATTAATTCTTGAGTGGGGAATCTGTAATTGCTGGGCGGATGCACTTCGTGTAAAATAATCATGTTGCTCAGATACAAGTAATAATGGAAAATTACACGGCTTATTATCAGAGACAGTCATATAAAAACAAACAATTGTACATAAATTTAACAATATCACAAAATTTTAATAGACCTAGATGAACATAATGAGGAGTGATATGATCTCGTAAAGGAACGTCATTCATTATTCTAAATGCTTTATTTTGCAGATGTATGAGCTGTGATAATGGATTATCATAATTATTTCCCCTCAATAAGCTACCATATATGAGATATGGGTAAACAAGAGAATAGTAGACACTAGTTAAGCATTGATTACCTAGATAACTTTTTATCTTTGTCATAATATTAATACTCTTGCTGACTCTATCACACACATAGTGGATATGATCTTGCCAGGATAGGTGGCTGTCAATATAGATACCTAAGATTTTAATTTTGGATACTTGCTCTAAGCATTTTCCAGCTATCGATAGTGGAAATAATAAATCATAATCTACTTTCTGACAAGGTTGAAAGATAAGATATTTAGGTTTTCGTAGATTTAAGGTTAATTTATTTGCACATAGCCAGTCATAAATATTAGGTAGTTCTCAAAAAAATTAATTTATCTCAAATAAGAGTTCATCTATAGTTTTAGCTGAAGCTGTTAAAGAGGTATCGTCTGCAAATAGTCTTGTAGAGAAAAAATCAGAAGATTGAGTAAAGTCGTTTATATATATCAAAAATAACAATGGTCCTAAAATTCATCCTTTGGGTACACCAGAAGTAATTGGCATGGTGTCAGAAATGTTACCATTTACAAAAACTCTCTGCTTTCTTTTATTAAGATACGATTTGAACCAGTGGATATGAGGTTTTCGAATGCCATAGGACAGTAGCTTTGATAATAAAATAGAATGATTGACGGTATCAAATGCTTTACTCAAATCTAAAAATATTGATACAGCATAATCTCCTTGATCTAGACACGTAGAGATTTCTTCAGTGAGATCAACAAGACAGTCTATAGTGGTACTGCCTGGCTTATACCCATATTGAGTATGAGTAATCATATTTTCAGACAAAAAATAAGATATAAGTTGATTATAAATACATTTTTCAAAAACTTTACTTAATACTGGAAGAACTGATATTGGTCTATAATTATCGCACAGTCACGGAACGGGATCCCTGTTTAAAGATAGGAATCACTTTAGCGATTTTTAGATCATCAGCAAAAGTTCTTTGCTTGATGGACAGATTAATTATATACGTTATATACGTTATAGGCCAACTCGATGTAAGATGTTTCACTCTAAAATCACTTAGCCTTTCCCATATGAATGTCCCCTTAAGTTAACTGATTTGTGGATTACAAGTTTATTGTTTGATTTAAATAATAAATTTATTAATGGGAGCTTCGCTTTTAGCCCTGGCTAAATCTATATATTTGTCTTTATTCAATGACCTAGAGCATTTACACATAAAAGCTGCAAAACTAATCCATAAACTCCCCAGTGGGACTCCTGATTGTGACGCCCTTAAAAGGGCTAAATGGAAGCCACTGAGTTACATCTACAAGCGGAGGCTCGCATCGATAATGTATCAGGTGCATAATGATATTCTACCGGTTCAGCTTACGGCCCTACTTGGAACTCGCTCAAATGAGACTAGTTACAAATTAAGGCGCTCGAACGACTTTTCGCTAGTACGTTATCATAGTGAACTCGGAAGAAATAGCATAAGGTATAGAGGCCCTATAGTGTGGAATTCCATCCCAAAATTCATAAGAAACGTCACTTCTCTTCAGCTTTTTAAAGAAAAAGTTAAACTAGCCTCAAAAACATTGGACCCAATACAGTTCTAGAAAGAGGCGTGCCTTATTAAATCTAAGGATAGTGCATTTTTATATTTTTAAAACACTCTTTTTTATACTTAATTTTAATAGAAATGTAAATTTTAAGTCATCTTAGATTATCTTTTAGTAGTTCTTGAATCCTAAGGATGCATTTCTGATACTTTTAGATTTTAGTTTTAGGTATATATTTTATGGCAGGTCCACACGAACCCTTTGGGTTGCCAGACTCTGACCTGCCTCATCAAAAATATATGTATGTATATATGTATGTATGTGTGTATGTATGTACGTGTGAGACTATGGCAAATAAACCACTCGGGTCTCGGATGTAGTTTTTATGAATTTTACGAGTGGTATATTTTTCAGTAAAACACTCGTGTCTATATAATAAAACGTAGTAGTCACCTCCTGAAGATGATCTTGTATTATATGAATAAATATTTGATTGGGAAGCAAATGAGTTAGATACGTTAGCAGGTGTTAAGCTGTTAGATATATCGTGCATTAGAATAGCAACGGATTTGAAGTAGAGTAGATCTCAGGGAAGAAAGCTAAAGGAGACAAAATAAGGAACTGCATGAGAATTGTAGTCAGCAAAAAAACATGAGGGCTGGATGAGATATATGTACATGTGATGTAAAGTATTCAGGGGTACAAAGTGTCTAAGGTTGCAAGTATGACAATTGTTTCACTTATTTTTGAAGCGATGTGGGCGATATTGTATTTCCATTATTCAGCCCTGATACTGCTCCAATCAGGTCAATTTGGGACAGTTCGTTTAGAAATTTTGCCTCTGAATAATTAGAGAAGTCACGGAGCAGCATTTGTGTTTTACTTTTGGAGATCAAAGAGGTAATTAGAAGAGTTAAGAATACAGAATTGGGAAAAGTGATCAGTTAGATCTTAGATTATATTACCGCTTTTTATGGTATCTTCTAGATTGCTGGCAAAGATCGATTTTGTCAACAAGTAAATATGACTTATTATCAGTACTGTCGTTGGTTTGTCAATTGTTGGGGTAAAGTTAAAGCTTTGCAAGCAGTTAGAGTAAGATGAAGCTTTGGGCGTATTTGCAATCATGAATGCGAAGGAGATTGATATTAAAATCACCCATCAAAAGTCTGCTTGCCAGAAGCGCTGAGTTTTTCGATTGTTCGATCAAAATATTCCTGAAAAGTTCTGGGGAATAATGTTGCCTATAAACTACTCCGCATATTATATTTGGATGTTTGGGTATAGGTGTAACTCAACCAAAAGGGCCTAAAAAGTATTTGGATTCGATAATTGTGTATTTAAGATTCTCATCAATATACCGCCCAACACCTCCAGCTGAAAGAGGTGTTGGCACATGTTCAAAGTTATTGTTTGTTTTCACATGACGTCACCAAAATGCAAACTAAAAAACTATCGATCCTACCGAGATTTTACTTTCACGATGCATTAGAGCAGCTAAAAACTAATTTTCATACAAATTTTTGCTTCAAAAGGATTCTTGGTTTTGTGATAGAGTACGCTTGAATTTCTAAGCTTTTGCGTGACGCGGCATTTACATGACGGCCAAGAGAGCTGTCATGTAGGTTAACAAAATGACCTATTTTAAGAAATTTTGCTATCTAAACAGTTCATGTATTAGAAAAAGTATTACTTTAATGTTTATGAGTTTCTCGAAGAATAAATTCACGCTTTTGTAGCAAAACTCGGTAACAGATGTTTCTGTTGGTTTCCGTCCGCCATGTTGGAGCTCATCCGGATGAGCTCCAGCATGGCGTCTCCATACAAAGCTCTATAAATTTGGGTAAAACATTTCTTCGGATATCCCGTATACGAATTATTTCTTCGACCAAAATCTTGGCGAGGGTCTTTGTATATTTACCTCCTTTCATCTCCAAGATTCTGGACTTTATCTGTTGAAAGGTTTTGATTTTTATTTTAATCTATTTTGAATGGCGTGACACTGAAAACCAGCAATAGTGGGGTATAGCAGGATTAAAATCCAGATTATCACAGGTATTTTTTATTCTAGTTTCTGTGATACCTAACATATTGAAGCGAAAAGTAATTGATGGGTTTGGAAATTTTCCAAATTACGTCTTAAGCTTTGGATGTTAGTATGAAAAAGTGAAACACTAGAATTTGAATCGGGAGACATATTTAAATGTCTTTTTCGTGGGAAAAGCTGTGTGGAGAGTAATACCTAAACCTAGTGGTTGGAGTATAGGCGCTGAGGTCGTCAGATTTCTTGTCCGTCTAAAAAACTATTTAGAGTGAATAAATGTAGATAGTGAAAGCTTGGTAAGCGATCAAGATATATTTTAGTGGGAAGACAAGCATCGAGATTGTTATTGAACTGACCATGAGAGGGTATGAGCTCGCAAGAATAAAAGGGAAGCTCTAGTAGGAGAACTTTGTTTACCTTAGTTTGATTCACAGCTTATCGTGGTCCTTAAATATAATCTCTTAACTTGTTAATCCGTGGCGGACAGCAAAATTGTCTAAGTCCAGTTATTAAGCAGAAAGTAAAGTAGTTTAGTATTAAATCTGATTTTGGGCCTTCATGTTATTAAAACTGGATTAGAAGGTTTACAAAAAAGAAGGCATTGACTCAGCATTGATTTTGGTGGTCTGGATACAAACAGAAACCCATAAGGGGTTGAAACGTGTAACTCGCGTTCAATGCTCGTAAATTTTCATTTTGACCATATTTGGAAACCCTCGTTGTCGGCCATTTTTTGAGCGGGCGCGGGAACGTGGATCGGTCAATTATCTTTTCTTCTCGTTCCAAATATGGTACTTGCGAAAACGAATATTCACGAGCATCGAACAAGGCAAACATATGAGAGTTACACGTTTCAACCCCTTATGGGTTTCTGATACAAACCTATCGGATCATAATATAATTGCTCCCATCGCAGAGTTTTCAATTCAGTTAACAATCCACAATAAATGAGGCGATCAGCAATGTAGCTGTCGGTAGAGAGAATATCAAGGTATAGAAACTAGCGAGATTAAGCCATGTCTGTGAGCCCAGTAACCCTTGCTCTCCTAAATAACAGTAATATGATATACAATTGTGGTGTTTATTATTTAAAAGGGTGCCTATATTATTATTAATAGCTATGCTTTATTCAAAGTGGTCAAGGTTTTACATTTGGTGTTGTTTATCGCGTACAGTACTGTGGCGCTTGAAGTGCACACCCTTCTACAATATTCTACCCCCAAATGACCACTAAAGAAATGAGCCTTTTTCAAAAGTTGGTGGAATCTTCAGTTTTTTGTAAAACTGGTTTCCGTCCTTTGTGGTTCTTATTTTCTGTTCCGTTTATTACGCTGTGTTAAGTTCTAATGTTTTGACGTTTGACCAGCCGTTAAGGAGATTCTTAAAGGCAGCTCTCTAGTCGCACATACATCGCTTTTTGACATAATGTGCACTGTGCCCTTGAAGATCTTTTAATAAACCCGGGTAAAACAGGAAGATCGTGCAGCTTTTCACGAAGCAAAATTTCAAGAGAAACCCCAGGGACCAAGGTACACAAAAATTGGTGCGGTAGAATCCTTTTCCGTTTAAGTTCTCACTGGAGACTAGGAAATCTAATTATTAATTAAACTTCCACCTTGAAATGATGCGTGGAAAATTTTCTTCATTAATTATTCCTGTTATTTTCGATGTCGGAAAAGATATTTGACTGCTGGTAGCAAGTTTCATTTAAGCAAGTACTTCAGCAGATGTAAAAAGGAAGTGGACCGTCTACTTCCAGTTCCTTGGTTAGCATCAGATTCCTGCTTCCTTTTCAGTTGTGTTCCCTAGTATATCTCGTAAGCACATGCACATTTGCTCTCAGATTATTTATAAGGACAAGCACGTTTGTAGAAACATCAGACTGGCAGGAAATCTAAATGTTTTTTCTTCTAGCTTACTTAGACCTTCAAATTTTTTTGCTCAGGGTCAAGCAGACATCCTTCTACACCAATATATTTATATGCAACATATCATACTCTAACTTCGATCTTTACTCCATGGGGTTCGCTGTTTACTTCAAATAATATTATGTTGTATTTAACAACCATAAAGAAAGAAATATATTATAATGATAATAAATATTGATAATAATTAAACAATTAATTTTCAATTGAGAAAACAAGAACTCTAACTTGATCTCTGAACCTCGATGTTTTTCTTATGTATCTATTGAAAGCGGGTAATTCCAAATTTGAATATTATTCACGTGTTGAGAGACGTGAATAATCTGTTCGCTTTGGTGACAATTTATATTTTTGTTATTGATAAATATATATATATTTTTTACTTCATCTTTGGCTGGATCTTAGCAGCTAATATCCCGGACCATGCCAAACCAAGTGCCTTCAAAGATATGTTATAAATCTCTGATATGGATTTCTTTGTCTGGTACTACATGGCAAGTATAACTAGACATCACCAACCTGACTTGGAATAAAAAAAAAATAAAAAAAATTCATAAAAGGACAGGAATCACGCGCAAAACTTTTTATCTTTTAATGTACTAATATCAATCTGATTAATGCGAGAAACTGCTGCAAAAACTTTGTTTTTACTATTTGGTGTTTTGAAACTTTAGCGCAATCTAGCTCTCTAAAACAAATGCAAAATTAAGCCATGATAGAAAACTAAAATGGGTATTAATTAAATTTCTTATTCGACTTTATCCTCCGACTCTTTTTTCTCTTGATTGCGTTCGTGCCAGTAGTTCGCCGTTCGTCAGTCTATTGTACCGAACAGTACACTGTGTCGAAATGGACTTTGTTGCATTGTCCTTCCGGCCAGCTCGCATCCTTTCATCAGCCACAACTGACTTCCCTTGAGAGGTTTAAGGAGCTATTTAACCTCTATGTTTAGCTTACAGCTTCCTAATATGCGACAACTTAGTCTGAAAAGGTCGGGTATCATAATCAATATAAATAGTCTAAGAGTAGCTCCGTCTAGGGTCATTATAACCGTGATAAATACTTGAGCCCTGAGGGGAACTGGTAACAATAGACTTCCTAAAACGTGTATTTTCACGTTGCTAAGGCAAGGAATTTTAATGACACCCGAAATGAGAAAACAAATTCGAAATGTGCTGCTGCAAACACATTATAGTGCTAAACGGAAAAAAAGCACGATAAAGCCCTATTGTTTGAATGGGGGAGTGTGTTTCTCATTCACAAACATTTGATTAGTGGTATGATTTATTTGAAGGCCGTATAATGAGCATGACCTTGACCGTACCAACTGTATAGAGTGTTTTCACATGACGTCACGGCGACCATGTTGGTGTCCCACGCCAGTCCTGTGGGAATTGAACTCTTTTCTTATGCAAACGTTTTCTTTTGTTCCAATAAATTTGCATAGATGCTGGCCACGTGAGTGAAAACACTCTATTATTGAAAAGTAATTTTTGAAATTTATTTGTAGTTAAAAATGTACATGTTACCATCAGTATCTCTACCGGTCAGTTTACAAGAAACTACAGCACGTTTTTCCTTCTTATTATAAGTACGATTTAAAAATGTCTGCAACAAGCACAAACCTGTAACTGTAGCTTAGTTAAAGGGGCTTGCGTGGGCTTTGTTACGCTAACAGCTACCTTTAATTTTTTAAACGAGTCTTTGCATCAACCAAATCCCGGAAATAGTGATGCAGTTATGTTCTTGATGACTATATTTAGGCATCAAACTGTTTTCTGTCGTCTTGTCGTCTATTGCTACGGATAGCAACGAAGTGGTCCAACGTTTCCAGTCACGTTTTAATACTAAACAAAAATCTTCAAAATAATTATTATGGTTCGTGCTCCCTGCAATTTTGATTGGATCTACCCAACATCTAGTGCTAAGGGAGTGAAAAGTAAGTGATGGCTTGTGGGGGGAGGGTAATGATGCTCCATTTGTTTGACATCTTCTTCATAACTACAAAGAAGCATTTTTGGTGTGGGTAAAAGTGCTAAATAATGACTTCATCACAGAATTGACCTAAAACAGCAATATCTTCGTGACACTTTTTTTTGTTGTTCAAAAGTAGCAATGACGTTAATTCAAGGGCATTTATGGATAAATATGCAGGACCATTTACAGTGTAATTGCCTGTAACGCGGACAGGTATTTTTAAGCAACTGACCACACTTTCTATGGGTTTACCGGCGTGATAACCCACGCAGGATGTTGGGAGAACACGAAAAGAGCTTGTAAATCACGAGCTGAAGGCAAGTGATTTACAAGCTTTTCGAGTGTTCTCCCAACATCCCAAGTATGAGTTTACCGGCACAATAAACCATAGGTTTTGAACGAATCTGAACGCGGGTGCTATAATCTTTAGTTAGTTATTTTATAATAAGTTATAAACAATGAAAAGGGGCTAAGTCACGCGAATATTGCTGTTTAAGTCAATTCACGGTGCTGAAAATAAACAGCGATAAACAAAGTCAGTGATTAAACGCACCATGAGAGACGTGAAGATATCCCATGATCCTTGTCATCGTATCCGTAGCGACAGACCAGAGGAAAAAGTTTCATTGCTTGAGTATAGTCTTAATTAAACAACAAAACTGGACCAATAATTTGGAATTTAATTCATGTTAGACACGTTTTAGCTTTTTTAAAAGATAGCCAAAAGCATGTCGTTGTCCCTTTAAGAACGACATGCGTTGTCCAGCAATTTTCCTCAACCTATCCCGCTCACCCTATTTCTGAAGTTGTTCCAGTGCCAATTGAAAAAAAGCTGGATCTTTTGTCCTATATCTTTTGTCTCTAGTACGACGCGCGGTTCTATTCTTTGATATCTAAAAAAAGACACGTGTTATCTTAAGAAACGTGATTGTTTAATCGATTTTGAAAAACAACCTGAGGCTGTCTAGTCAAGTGAAACAGTTAAAATCTACAGAGAATGCCGTGAGTTCGTCTGGTTAAAGTGGTCAATTGCGCTGTTATTTTAATTGGAGCTAGAACGTGAGGAGGAGTTGAGATGCTCACTCTTAACGGGTAAAATTTTCGAAATATTAACGCCGGTTGCCACAGTAAAAAAATTGTAGTAATGAAAATGCTGAGTTATGAATCGCCAAAATATAAAATAATAGTGGCCGCTTGGGTATACGAATTATATCTTCGAGTGCTTAAAGTACCTGTCACGAGTGCGCGAAGCACGAGAAGATAAAATTCGTATCCCCAAGCGGCCATGTAATGTTCTGATTATTTTAGAGATACTGATGAAATTCCTACATAAAACAAACCTTTTTTGAAATTCATTTTCGAAACAGCAAAATAGTGCAATTAAAGTGGTCACCTATCGCAAAATGCCTGTCACAAAAATGTTATATAAGACTATAATAATAATATAACTGTTCCAAAAAGTCAAAATTCAGAAGAGAAAAATCATGTTAGTAACCATAGCGACACCACTATCCTCACACGTGAAAGATAAAAATAGTATCTTCACTGTGCGCGATGAAGATATGATTTTCCCAGTCAAGTAAAAGGAAAAATCCTGGTATTTCATCATTATCTATATAATAAGTATACTTTTGCAACGATCCCTTTGCTTATTTCTTTACAAATTTTCCCTTTCTGTAGTATTGTCTTTTATTAATTATGAGCGACATTAAATTGTATTTAAATTATTTTAATCTAAGTTATTTCATGAAAATATTAATAATGATATAAAATTATAGAACAGTTTAGTATTAATGCCCTCTTGTTTATTTTGAGAGGATGT
>JBBMOI010000015.1:42500-167500 GCA_038088405.1 Porites divaricata | reverse complement strand
TTATTGACCTGCCCAAGTTGTTTAGACGTCAATGACTCCACATTCTCTTTTAGTTTTTCCTTTATTTTTTCACAGATCTTCTGTTGATGACATGGTTTCTTTCTTGGATGATATTTGTATGGAAGTTTGTGAAACTTGTAAACCAATTTTTGTCCCTTGACCTAAAACCAAAAAAGCAACGATATGAATTCTCTGAAACTCCCTAATTTTAGTGAGGTATATATAAACAAACTTGTGTCAGTAATTCTTTCTTTTTTCCCCAAGAACCTTCTTTATAACCGGTTTGAAAAAAATTACATTTTTTGATCAATAAAATCATTACAAAATTCTCGCGAACATATGCTTTATCCACTCACAGGCAATGCATACTAAGATCGAATAATCTAGGCGAGAATTTAGAGTCTTTTAAGGGGAAAAGCTAAAATATTGATTGATGTGATTGTAATGCTCACTTCATGAACATAACTACATAACAGTAACTGTTCAGTATCTACAACAAGCATATGAAGCTCAGCTAGTAACATAAATGCAATACCTTTTGGATAATCCCTTGAGTGTAATAAAATCTCAACGACCGAGTCATTTTCTCGTGATTCATTCCTGGTCTTCTTTTTACCGCACCCCACCGTTTCGCTATCTCTGCAGGGTTCTTCAGCTGAAATTCTTTACGTTCCTTGTTGCTCCAACTTATCAAAGAACGGCAGTCGTCGTCCTCTAGAAGATCCAGCAGAAATTCCCAAAGATGTATGATGTTCTTGAAACGCGGCTGCTTTCTGTAACCTGGTCTTTTCTCATGTTCAGTTGCTCGTCGTAATTGCAGATTAATCTGTTCTGACGTTTCGTCCATTGGCTCTTGAATTCCACTGAAAAAAGTCATTGACATTTATACATGGGTTCATAAAAGTCTGAAACTTAAATCAACAGGTCTTCAGTAACACGCTGTTGGTCAGTTTATCTTGCGACAGGTGAAACACTAATGATCCTCGGTGTATTGCTTTTCGATACTCAATGCAATTTTTGTTGATGTATCTTTCCTCTTTTATGGTTACAAAACTTATGCATCCAGAAAAAGTAGGACCTTTTCAGACCTCTTAGTCTTCTTCCATTTGTGTTGATTGTGGCAAGTGAACCTGATGCGGCTAGGCCCGGATGAAATTCACTTTCAGAGTTAATTGGACTTTACATCACGTAAATGTGAGCTAGAAAACCCCAATACACCAAAGTGGAAGTAATTAAGCGGTATTTAAGAATTTGTTAAACTATACCTTTTTCTCGCAACTTTGTTCAGTTTGCCTTACCTCTTCAAAGGAATTTAACCAATGGAGTTGTTAAGTGTCTTGCGGAAGTGTTTTTGTTCACTAAAGTTTGCTTCTCCAACACACCAGTGTACATCACAGTGTTCACTTGATCGGCAGAATTGATTTTTTATATTCGTGGTTAGGAAGTCATAAGCCCTTGACTAATCATCTGGAAAGAGCCAAATGTATATTGTGGAATGCTCAACCAATCGCCCTTGGTTGACTGCCAGATTGACGTCCATTGCGGAGAAAAATAATACAATCAAAGGTTAAATGGCTTAAAATAACATAAACGCGACAATTTTTCGCCAGGACTATAGTTATTGTCTCCCAAAGATATTCGTGGATTCATAGCACACACAGTTAAACTTCACTGAAGTCACAAAAAATCCAAATTTTGTTTTGTAAACTCCTAAGAAATTTATAATAATGTGCAAAACCTGTTAAAGAGGTTTCTTCTGACATGTTAACTACGTAGAATTTGATGAATAGATTCAATGTTTGTAAAATCATCTCGCCGTGACGTGTTCTAGAAATTAACAGGTTTTTTTGAGAGGTAATCTTTCGAGTCTTATGAACTTTTGAACTTACGAAATATTACATTTATATCTTTTATATCTAAGAGAAGGCTAGAGGCCAGCCTTATTTACCTTAAACGTTAACTGGGTTAGATTAATGCATGAAAAGTTTTTAAATTATATTATTCCAGTTGAATCCCAAATTAGAACTAACGACCAAAGTAGATTTATAGATGCAATCAGGTTTAATGAGCCTTGCAAGTTTACGAGACAAAGTCAACTTCAGACGTCATTACGAGAAGCCAACTATTTAATTTGTTTTGTAGAGATGAAGGTTGGAGGTATCATCGGTAAGAAACAGGAAGTTGGCCCCTGAACATGCATGGGCTCATAGTCTCAAAGGGTAGGCTGATTTTTTTTTGGTGGTGGGGGGAGGGGAGGGGTGAGGGGAGAGGAGGTGGAGTTATACCATACTATACCTTAATGTTTCTCTTACTTATTAAAAAGCCGAATCTCATTATACATCACTGATGAAGTTAGAGCGAGTTTTGGAATTTCAGAATGTCCAGCCATCCCGATCTCCTCGGGATTCTCAAGATTTTGCTTAAAAATCGCGAATCCCGACCAATATACGATCGGGATACGAAAAATCCCGATTTTGATATTCTAATGATATTTTGACATTCTAATGATATTCAAATGAATTGTTGGGATAAATTCACGTAACAGAGTGTCCTTAACTGAAGATGATACCCAGAAAACGTAAATATACCGCCTGAAATATAAAACAAAATCGAGTAGTTGTACGTGAAAATGTTGAGTTTCATTCCCCCCATCGCAGCATAGAAATAATTGTTTTCTTTAAACTAAAGGAGCCTATTAACTTGCCAATATATACTCCCTTACATTCAAGTCATTTTCAAATTTCAATTGTACAATAAATTCTTTTAACCGACCAGTTCTCAGAAAATGATACTCTTTCCCCTAATAACCTCATCGGCCAGACTTCTCTCTCTTATTATTTTGTCATTTATTTACTTGCATATCAAATTTCTACAAGTAAACTATCGTATGATTATGGTGTTAATAACGAGGATCGTAGTGTACACTAAACCCTTTCTCAGACTGAACCGCTTCCAAAACAAATTTGTTTTTGTTAGAGTACACACCCCAACACCCCCTCCCCTGAATTCTTCCTAGTCGCTCCATTCCTTCGTTACCTCAGAAACACCACCAGAGTAATATCAGAGACTATCGTCTGTTCATTCACACTGAGTTTGTTTTAATTATAAAATTTCGCAGGATGTTTAAATTATTAAACCCATCACCTGTCTTGTACGGATTTTAATTTTTTAGGTCGTATTTTCCAGATTCAATTATACGACCGGTGAACACAGAGGTCGAAGCGACCGGATGTTTTTTGACTCCATACAATAGAGTGGAAGTTGTAAAATAACGACATTTTAATGGAGTGTTCCGTTCTGCACAAAAGCAAATGTTGTGCGCACGTGAACGATTACTTTGTTTTTTGGCGATTTAGAAAAATAACTAAAACAAAACCTAAAACAGAGAAGATAATTTTTACCTTAGTCTCAAGGAGAAAATGATAACGGTAAGGAGTGATTTACATGTGTGGTTTGAGATGTGTCTAAGGCATGTTCGGTGACAAGAAGGTCAGACAATATTTCTCTCTTGTCGGTGATCAAGGCTGTGTCCACACTTTTGTTTACATATGAGAAAGGTAATTTAGGCGCGATTTCAGCAACCGAGCAAAGCTGCGCAGAGCCGATCTCCAAAGCAGAGAGTCACATCGGATAAGAGTTTATCAGTACTGAACTAGATAGCTTTTACTGTCGGCACGAAGCTATCCTGTAAGAATGAGAATCTCTTACGAAAAACATCGTTATTAAAATCATATCACTCACTTACAAAAAATGATAAAAAATTTAAAATTTATGGAGCCCATTCAGGCACCTTGAAAAAGGTCGTTATGTAATACGTTTTATGAGAACGAGAGTAACTACTTTGTCAGGAATCTTCGAAATTAAAAAAAATATGTTGATGGTGAGGTTAAAGTCCATTCAACCTCAAATGTTAACATGTCTTTAGTAATATTATTTCACCGATGCTAGCAGGGGACCTATGTTGCATATTTCGTCAGGAAGTCACAAAGTTAAAAAATAATTAACGTTGATACGTGAGGATCTACCTCAAATGTTAACAGTTGACGATAATAGTTTAATTCAATCACCGACGATTCTCCTAGCAGGGAATAGCTATGATAAATTTGATTTTTCTGTGTTATTGGCATACTTTGGGGTCAAATCGGTTCCGTTTGGCCAGTCAAGTGACTTGCAATATCATACATCAAATTAATGAGTAAATGTTACTTTATTTTAACATTTTAGGTCGGGTCAGCTGGGTGCTCGCAGGCGCAAAACAGGCATAGCAATGAACCTAAGCACGTTTTCAGACCGCGTCTGTATTGTCGGTGGTATATTCACATCAGCAGTTTGGTCTTTCTTCACATTTACACTTTTTTCCGAACACTATATATAGTTGATTTTAAGCTGAGGAAGGACATGGAACTCAATGCAAACTGCGACAATGTCGAGCCCTCTGGAGCACGCCCGGTCCAGACCTGTTCGGTCCCCACGCGGCCACGACACAAATATAAAAATATGCTTCATCTCTGGGAGTTTTTGCTAGAGCTTCTAGCTGATGAGAGGTGCAAGTCTATTATATGCTGGAGAAGGGAGGAGGAAGGAGAGTTTCAGTTCTTGAATCACCACGAGGTAGCAAAAAGATGGGGAATGTTCAAACAGAGGGGTGGAATGGACTACGGGAAGCTAAGTCGAGCTTTGAGATTGTACTATCGAGAAGGAATTATCCTGAAGGTAATGTTTGATATTCTAATAGCGTTTTGAGATCATTTGAAGGGCTATGCGCCTAGCTAGGGTGCGTTCCTCTCTTTTTGTCGTAAACGCCACTGTAGCAAAATAAACAAAAATTGATTAAATTTTTTTTTATCAATGGGTCATGCTGGATCTGACAAAGAACGCCGCGCCGCTGTTGGTTAGAACAATGAAAGTTCAATCATCTACCACAGAAAATTGTATAAAACACCCTCATATAAATGTTTGCACTTGAAATATAGAATGTTTAAGCTACCTGGTACGGTTGGCGCAATTGAAAAGTATACAATTTTATTGCTGTCATGATCAACATTCCCTGAACAGTCTTCAATTAATAACCATCTGCTAGACCTCTTTGCTATTCTCTTAAAACTTTCTGTATTATCTGACAACTACAATGGACTGAGTCTAATCTCATTGACGGTACATATATTGTGGAAAGGGATATTGGGTCGTTTCAAAATGAGAAATAGAAGAAGCTATAAATGCTTTTTTAAAAAATCTTTCCGCCGCATCAGGGAGCTTAGCTTGAAAATGAACGTGCCTTTCAACCAGGCGTGAACCTCGAGAAACCGTTATGATAGTCGTTCGGGTATGAGTTAACTGTTGTTTTTAAAGTATCGAACCTAACAGAAAAAAAAAAAAAAGATTTTACCTAGAGAAGAATTTTGAAATTTGGTCTCCACCAAAAGATCTTGTATTTCGAAGAAGTCAGGAATCACGGAGCATAATAGAGTCGTTGTTCATGAGTCAAACATAAACAAGATTTTACAGCGTATGCGTTACCTTTAAACATTTTTTCTCCATGCTAGATTTTTTTTTGTTTAAATAAGTCTGATCATGAAACATGGTAATAAAAATGATATCGATAAAAAAATAATACATGTACTTTATCGCCATTGTTAAAAAATAAGATGAATTTGCTTGATGACGAGGAGTTCGTGGCTCAGTTGTTTCTGAGTTTTAGGTGATGAGATAGAGTTTGACTCGTTCAAGTGGTACTGAGTTTATTAACATCAATTCCAATATCAAAGTGAATGATACAATTAGCTTAGCTTTTCCTTCCTATGGTACTGCATGTTGATTATGCTATACTGAAAATAGAATGAAGGGGATGCATGTAATTGTCCGTATATGAAATCCTAAAGAACTAAAATTTAGGTTATGGCTATTGGCAATTTTTCCTCTTGAGGCACTGTTGTTATACTCTACAGGCTGGTTCTGACCTTTGAGTCTGTAAATGAAATACTACTGCGTGGCAATTTCATTAAAAGCTACTGTGCAGTGCTTTCCTGTGAAGAATTGACTAGTGTGCTACACAAGGGAGTTCTAACTTTTGAATCGGAGGATGTTTATATCCTAAATTGTGATTATTCAAACGAAAGCTAAATAAATACTAATGTGAGGCTGTTTATTATCCTGTCAAAAGCGGCTGCAACGTTTGAAGGGCTAAATTAGTAGCTGTTTCTACTTCTCCCCTCTGTTGGCCGATTGTCTGGCTGTACAAGGTACTTCTAACTTTTGTGTCTGTGAACGAACTCCTAAAGTGCTAGCAATCAAATGAAAGCTATGGAGGAGTACTTTTCTGTGGTTCTGTTTATTATGCTGTACAAGGTGTTTATAAATTTGATTCTGTGGATGTTACCCTTTAATGTAACATTCAAATGAAAGCTACAGAACAGTTCACTACTTTCCTGTGGCACCGTCTAACATGCTAGACAAGCGGGTGGTTCAATCTTTTGAGGCCGTTGGTGTAATCCTGAAGTATTACAGCCCATTCAAAATACGGCTAAAGTGGAACTGTTTATTAGCTATGCTGCACTATGCATTGCTGTCTTTAAAGTGTGTTAGCTGTCTTCTTTCACCGTTTCTTTAGTGGTACAAACCAGTGCTTAAATAGACCACGCCGTACAAATTGTAATTGTTAGTCTTTGTTCTGTGATTGGAAAAAATTTTGAACGTTATATATAAGTTCTTAACTAAAGGCACACATACAGTAAAACAAATGACAAGAGAAGCTTTGATCTCCATTAACGTATTGATTGCCCATTATTTACTTCAGTATTTATTTGATACATATTTATTATATTCACACAGGTGAAAGGCCAAAGACTGGTTTATAAATTTCGAAACCTCCCTTACAAGTATGAACCAGGAATTACAAGATCTGTTTATCACGATCGATTTCAAACTATGAAACCAAGTCTTTGCGACCAAGAGCCAGGAATAATCAAAGGTTTATTGCCCTTGAAGTTTAATTCTTCTCCTCCAGTTTCAAGAGCATTTTTCTCATCTAGCCTACCTCCCTGGGAATCCTCGCCCTGGACAGTTCCCTGGACAGTTCTCCCAGGGCATCTTCAGAAGGATGTAGAGCTTTCCCTCTCATCAATCCTTTGTTCCAAGACTAGAATTTACTTTCCTGTGCAAGAAGGACACAACAAAACCACAGAATGGTGACAAGCTGGGACAAAATTAGAATCAGTCAGCACTGAAGAAGTTCATACACTGCAAGGCATATAAAATTTAAAAAAAAGTCATGTAAACTTCTTATTAACCTGTGCTTAATACAGACTGAAATGTTCACTATACACCCACCTTGTACATCATGATTAACAGGAAAGTATTGCTTAGTAGCTTTCATTTGAATGGTCATACTTTAGGATTTCGTCGACAGAACCACAGCGCAATTAAACAGTACCACAGAAAAGTGCCACAATTAGAAGTATTTATTCAACATGGTCACACTTATGATTTCATTCAGGAACCCGAAAGTTAGAACCACATTGTACAGAATACCTACGTCGTGCATGATAACAAACAGCACTAAATAAGTGCTGCTCAGCGTTCTTTGTTTTTCTGGCTCAACATGTTAACTCTCGATGAAAAATTACTCTTCAAATTGTTCCTTTTAGGTTTTGCAAATGAGAAAGGTATTTGTGTTTGGAAGGAAATAATTCCCTGATGAAGGAACCTGTTTAAAAACAATCGCCAAAGATGCAAGGGCGTAGTATTCAATTGATTTTGAAATTTACATGAATTTTGGTCATCGTGTCCAGAATTAGATTTGCCAGAAATTTAAAACCTCCATTCACATCCACAAGAAGCTGTAATATAATCTAGACACTCACCTCACCTCTTTTTAAGGTAGAGTAAGACTAGCTCTCTGTACTCAGTACGTGCGAAACACGATCTCTTTTTTCTTTCTTTCCTCCCTTCCGTTAGCCCTACTCCCCAATCAAAGAAAGTATTTTGCTCGATGTCTTTTTTTAAAGGGGCTATAGACCTCTTTCATAATGGCGGCCTATTAATATATTCTTTTATATGTATGATAATTAACTTTACTGAACTCGTTAGCATGTGCAAAATACAAGAAAATTCAATACTTTCAAACCAGGTCTGAAAGGCTGATTACCATACATATAAAAGAATATATTAATAGGCCGCCATTATGAAAGAGGTCTACGTGATGGCGATGATGATGATGTCATGCTATTTGCTATCTTTTTGACAAGCCGAAACCTATTTCTGCATTTTATATTAAAAAAATTCTAAAACTAATGGTCCAGTTTTGGTGTGTAACATTATTAACTATATATTTAGGCATCGAAACTTATTCCTGTCGTTTGTTGCAAAGTACGTGGATTGGAAATTGAAAAAACTGGGCCAACGTTTTAAAGGTTGAATGATATGCCTGCAATAATCACCAAAAAAAATTGCTTAGGGATCCGTGATAACACTTGATCGATATATTCTTGATGACTCTATAGGAACATTTTGAGTACGGGTTATTAGTTACTGCGTACCAATGACGTCAGCACAGAATTAAGAAAAAAAAATCCTCTCGACAGAACCCCTTTAAGAACTTCAAAATAGAAATAACTGACAAAATAAGGCAGAGGTGTAGGAATTCTTCTGCAAAAAAACTATATAGACAAAAATGAGATTTTGTGATTAGGCTAAATTTTCTCTGCCAGACTTAGACTATGTCATCGTTGATCACTTTTCCAAAGGATGACATATGCAGTGCAGACTGTAAATCCGGGATACTTGGAAGAAAATTGCTCAATCACAACGGACAGACAAAGGGACCAGTAAAATTCAAGTATTCAACTATGCAACCTTTGAAAACTTGAAAACCGTTTGAACTTACCTGTCCTCTCTAGAGATAGCCCTCAAATTCATGAATGAATGAATTCTAACTCCACTTCTTTGTTAAGTTACCTTATCGGGGACAACTTTAGACCATGGTCAATTCAGTCACACTCCGATTGTCTACGAGGTATCACAGGATATAGGTCATATAATAAACCATTAATATATCTGATTGTTTAATAAGTCGCCCCTGGTGTGCGTTTATTAATTTTGTGGGTAATGATTTCAGCTCAAAGGTAAGACCGGTGAACCCGTAATTTCAGAATACCGGACGTATTTGCAATGAATACAAAAGAGTGGAAGTTGTAAAACAACGACAGCCATTCAAATAGAGCACGTAGCTATCGTCATATTCGGTGATTAAGAAGTGCAGACAGACGTCATACAGAAGACTTGCCAAAGACATAATAACATTTATCCATCCCTTCCAGAAACCATGAAAAGGTGGCTAATAAATACATTTTTAAGAGCGAGTTCAAGTGTTTCTCAGTTCAGGAAGCTAAACAGACACACACATAAAAAACAAAAGAAGAAAAACGAACACTTACTTTCATAATTATATGCATACTTAATTTGTCCCAAAACTATGTCACAGAGTAAAATGCATGAAAAATTACTGAGATATACAATGGATGAAATTAACTATAACAACATCCATCAATGTTATAGCAAGAGAAGTTCGTAAACCTAACTTTTTTTGTTGATAAATTAATATAAGCAAATCTATTAAGATGATAAATGATCGATGACTATGATATTCGTTATCCTCGTAGTAATAAATTTGACAAGAAAAATAAAAGTAACTGAATTTTCTGGCTATGCTAATAAACCTACAAGATTTCAATTAGTGAAAAAATGTTTTCAATGTGTCGGTCGCGTCAGTTGACCGCCCGCATGCGCGAACCGTCATAGCAATAACAATAAACACGTTTTAAGACCGTGTACTGTCGGTTGTGCATTCATATTAGGCCAGCAGATTGATTCTTGTTCACATTTACGCTTCTTTGCAAACAATATAGTTGGCTTTAAGCTAAGGAAAGACATGGAACTCAATGCACAGTGTAACAAAGTCGTCGAGCCCTCTGGAGCACGCCCCGTCCAGACCTGTTCGGTCCCCACGCGGCCACGACACAAATATAAAAATATGCTTCATCTCTGGGAGTTTTTGTTAGAGCTTCTAGCTGATGAGAGGTGCAAGTCTATTATATGCTGGAGAAGGGAAGAGGAAGGAGAGTTTCAGCTCTTGAATCACCACGAGGTAGCAAAAAGATGGGGAATGTTCAAACAGAGGGGTGGAATGGACTACGGGAAGCTAAGTCGAGCTTTGAGATTGTACTATCGAGAAGGAATTATCATGAAGGTAATGTTTGATATTCTAATAGCGTTTTGAGATCATTTGAAGGGCTATGCGCCTAGCTAGGGTGCGTTCCTCTCTTTTTGTCGTAAACGCCACTGTAGCAAAATAAACAAAAATTGATTAAATTTTTTTTTATCAATGGGTCATGCTGGATCTGACAAAGAACGCCGCGCCGCTGTTGGTTAGAACAATGAAAGTTCAATCATCTACCACAGAAAATTGTATAAAACACCCTCATATAAATGTTTGCACTTGAAATATAGAATGTTTAAGCTACCTGGTACGGTTGGCGCAATTGAAAAGTATACAATTTTATTGCTGTCATGATCAACATTCCCTGAACAGTCTTCAATTAATAACCATCTGCTAGACCTCTTTGCTATTCTCTTAAAACTTTCTGTATTATCTGACAACTACAATGGACTGAGTCTAATCTCATTGACGGTACATATATTGTGGAAAGGGATATTGGGTCGTTTCAAAATGAGAAATAGAAGAAGCTATAAATGCTTTTTTAAAAAATCTTTCCGCCGCATCAGGGAGCTTAGCTTGAAAATGAACGTGCCTTTCAACCAGGCGTGAACCTCGAGAAACCGTTATGATAGTCGTTCGGGTATGAGTTAACTGTTGTTTTTAAAGTATCGAACCTAACAGAAAAAAAAAAAAAAGATTTTACCTAGAGAAGAATTTTGAAATTTGGTCTCCACCAAAAGATCTTGTATTTCGAAGAAGTCAGGAATCACGGAGCATAATAGAGTCGTTGTTCATGAGTCAAACATAAACAAGATTTTACAGCGTATGCGTTACCTTTAAACATTTTTTCTCCATGCTAGATTTTTTTTTGTTTAAATAAGTCTGATCATGAAACATGGTAATAAAAATGATATCGATAAAAAAATAATACATGTACTTTATCGCCATTGTTAAAAAATAAGATGAATTTGCTTGATGACGAGGAGTTCGTGGCTCAGTTGTTTCTGAGTTTTAGGTGATGAGATAGAGTTTGACTCGTTCAAGTGGTACTGAGTTTATTAACATCAATTCCAATATCAAAGTGAATGATACAATTAGCTTAGCTTTTCCTTCCTATGGTACTGCATGTTGATTATGCTATACTGAAAATAGAATGAAGGGGATGCATGTAATTGTCCGTATATGAAATCCTAAAGAACTAAAATTTAGGTTATGGCTATTGGCAATTTTTCCTCTTGAGGCACTGTTGTTATACTCTACAGGCTGGTTCTGACCTTTGAGTCTGTAAATGAAATACTACTGCGTGGCAATTTCATTAAAAGCTACTGTGCAGTGCTTTCCTGTGAAGAATTGACTAGTGTGCTACACAAGGGAGTTCTAACTTTTGAATCGGAGGATGTTTATATCCTAAATTGTGATTATTCAAACGAAAGCTAAATAAATACTAATGTGAGGCTGTTTATTATCCTGTCAAAAGCGGCTGCAACGTTTGAAGGGCTAAATTAGTAGCTGTTTCTACTTCTCCCCTCTGTTGGCCGATTGTCTGGCTGTACAAGGTACTTCTAACTTTTGTGTCTGTGAACGAACTCCTAAAGTGCTAGCAATCAAATGAAAGCTATGGAGGAGTACTTTTCTGTGGTTCTGTTTATTATGCTGTACAAGGTGTTTATAAATTTGATTCTGTGGATGTTACCCTTTAATGTAACATTCAAATGAAAGCTACAGAACAGTTCACTACTTTCCTGTGGCACCGTCTAACATGCTAGACAAGCGGGTGGTTCAATCTTTTGAGGCCGTTGGTGTAATCCTGAAGTATTACAGCCCATTCAAAATACGGCTAAAGTGGAACTGTTTATTAGCTATGCTGCACTATGCATTGCTGTCTTTAAAGTGTGTTAGCTGTCTTCTTTCACCGTTTCTTTAGTGGTACAAACCAGTGCTTAAATAGACCACGCCGTACAAATTGTAATTGTTAGTCTTTGTTCTGTGATTGGAAAAAATTTTGAACGTTATATATAAGTTCTTAACTAAAGGCACACATACAGTAAAACAAATGACAAGAGAAGCTTTGATCTCCATTAACGTATTGATTGCCCATTATTTACTTCAGTATTTATTTGATACATATTTATTATATTCACACAGGTGAAAGGCCAAAGACTGGTTTATAAATTTCGAAACCTCCCTTACAAGTATGAACCAGGAATTACAAGATCTGTTTATCACGATCGATTTCAAACTATGAAACCAAGTCTTTGCGACCAAGAGCCAGGAATAATCAAAGGTTTATTGCCCTTGAAGTTTAATTCTTCTCCTCCAGTTTCAAGAGCATTTTTCTCATCTAGCCTACCTCCCTGGGAATCCTCGCCCTGGACAGTTCCCTGGACAGTTCTCCCAGGGCATCTTCAGAAGGATGTAGAGCTTTCCCTCTCATCAATCCTTTGTTCCAAGACTAGAATTTACTTTCCTGTGCAAGAAGGACACAACAAAACCACAGAATGGTGACAAGCTGGGACAAAATTAGAATCAGTCAGCACTGAAGAAGTTCATACACTGCAAGGCATATAAAATTTAAAAAAAAGTCATGTAAACTTCTTATTAACCTGTGCTTAATACAGACTGAAATGTTCACTATACACCCACCTTGTACATCATGATTAACAGGAAAGTATTGCTTAGTAGCTTTCATTTGAATGGTCATACTTTAGGATTTCGTCGACAGAACCACAGCGCAATTAAACAGTACCACAGAAAAGTGCCACAATTAGAAGTATTTATTCAACATGGTCACACTTATGATTTCATTCAGGAACCCGAAAGTTAGAACCACATTGTACAGAATACCTACGTCGTGCATGATAACAAACAGCACTAAATAAGTGCTGCTCAGCGTTCTTTGTTTTTCTGGCTCAACATGTTAACTCTCGATGAAAAATTACTCTTCAAATTGTTCCTTTTAGGTTTTGCAAATGAGAAAGGTATTTGTGTTTGGAAGGAAATAATTCCCTGATGAAGGAACCTGTTTAAAAACAATCGCCAAAGATGCAAGGGCGTAGTATTCAATTGATTTTGAAATTTACATGAATTTTGGTCATCGTGTCCAGAATTAGATTTGCCAGAAATTTAAAACCTCCATTCACATCCACAAGAAGCTGTAATATAATCTAGACACTCACCTCACCTCTTTTTAAGGTAGAGTAAGACTAGCTCTCTGTACTCAGTACGTGCGAAACACGATCTCTTTTTTCTTTCTTTCCTCCCTTCCGTTAGCCCTACTCCCCAATCAAAGAAAGTATTTTGCTCGATGTCTTTTTTTAAAGGGGCTATAGACCTCTTTCATAATGGCGGCCTATTAATATATTCTTTTATATGTATGATAATTAACTTTACTGAACTCGTTAGCATGTGCAAAATACAAGAAAATTCAATACTTTCAAACCAGGTCTGAAAGGCTGATTACCATACATATAAAAGAATATATTAATAGGCCGCCATTATGAAAGAGGTCTACGTGATGGCGATGATGATGATGTCATGCTATTTGCTATCTTTTTGACAAGCCGAAACCTATTTCTGCATTTTATATTAAAAAAATTCTAAAACTAATGGTCCAGTTTTGGTGTGTAACATTATTAACTATATATTTAGGCATCGAAACTTATTCCTGTCGTTTGTTGCAAAGTACGTGGATTGGAAATTGAAAAAACTGGGCCAACGTTTTAAAGGTTGAATGATATGCCTGCAATAATCACCAAAAAAAATTGCTTAGGGATCCGTGATAACACTTGATCGATATATTCTTGATGACTCTATAGGAACATTTTGAGTACGGGTTATTAGTTACAGCGTACCAATGACGTCAGCACAGAATTAAGAAAAAAAAATCCTCTCGACAGAACCCCTTTAAGAACTTCAAAATAGAAATAACTGACAAAATAAGGCAGAGGTGTAGGAATTCTTCTGCAAAAAAACTATATAGACAAAAATGAGATTTTGTGATTAGGCTAAATTTTCTCTGCCAGACTTAGACTATGTCATCGTTGATCACTTTTCCAAAGGATGACATATGCAGTGCAGACTGTAAATCCGGGATACTTGGAAGAAAATTGCTCAATCACAACGGACAGACAAAGGGACCAGTAAAATTCAAGTATTCAACTATGCAACCTTTGAAAACTTGAAAACCGTTTGAACTTACCTGTCCTCTCTAGAGATAGCCCTCAAATTCATGAATGAATGAATTCTAACTCCACTTCTTTGTTAAGTTACCTTATCGGGGACAACTTTAGACCATGGTCAATTCAGTCACACTCCGATTGTCTACGAGGTATCACAGGATATAGGTCATATAATAAACCATTAATATATCTGATTGTTTAATAAGTCGCCCCTGGTGTGCGTTTATTAATTTTGTGGGTAATGATTTCAGCTCAAAGGTAAGACCGGTGAACCCGTAATTTCAGAATACCGGACGTATTTGCAATGAATACAAAAGAGTGGAAGTTGTAAAACAACGACAGCCATTCAAATAGAGCACGTAGCTATCGTCATATTCGGTGATTAAGAAGTGCAGACAGACGTCATACAGAAGACTTGCCAAAGACATAATAACATTTATCCATCCCTTCCAGAAACCATGAAAAGGTGGCTAATAAATACATTTTTAAGAGCGAGTTCAAGTGTTTCTCAGTTCAGGAAGCTAAACAGACACACACATAAAAAACAAAAGAAGAAAAACGAACACTTACTTTCATAATTATATGCATACTTAATTTGTCCCAAAACTATGTCACAGAGTAAAATGCATGAAAAATTACTGAGATATACAATGGATGAAATTAACTATAACAACATCCATCAATGTTATAGCAAGAGAAGTTCGTAAACCTAACTTTTTTTGTTGATAAATTAATATAAGCAAATCTATTAAGATGATAAATGATCGATGACTATGATATTCGTTATCCTCGTAGTAATAAATTTGACAAGAAAAATAAAAGTAACTGAATTTTCTGGCTATGCTAATAAACCTACAAGATTTCAATTAGTGAAAAAATGTTTTCAATGTGTCGGTCGCGTCAGTTGACCGCCCGCATGCGCGAACCGTCATAGCAATAACAATAAACACGTTTTAAGACCGTGTACTGTCGGTTGTGCATTCATATTAGGCCAGCAGATTGATTCTTGTTCACATTTACGCTTCTTTGCAAACAATATAGTTGGCTTTAAGCTAAGGAAAGACATGGAACTCAATGCACAGTGTAACAAAGTCGTCGAGCCCTCTGGAGCACGCCCCGTCCAGACCTGTTCGGTCCCCACGCGGCCACGACACAAATATAAAAATATGCTTCATCTCTGGGAGTTTTTGTTAGAGCTTCTAGCTGATGAGAGGTGCAAGTCTATTATATGCTGGAGAAGGGAAGAGGAAGGAGAGTTTCAGCTCTTGAATCACCACGAGGTAGCAAAAAGATGGGGAATGTTCAAACAGAGGGGTGGAATGGACTACGGGAAGCTAAGTCGAGCTTTGAGATTGTACTATCGAGAAGGAATTATCATGAAGGTAATGTTTGATATTCTAATAGCGTTTTGAGATCATTTGAAGGGCTATGCGCCTAGCTAGGGTGCGTTCCTCTCTTTTTGTCGTAAACGCCACTGTAGCAAAATAAACAAAAATTGATTAAATTTTTTTTTATCAATGGATCATGCTGGATCTGACAAAGACCGCTATGCGGCTATTGGTTTAGAACAATGCAAGTTCAATCAGCTACCTCATACGGACGGCGCAATTGAAAGGTATATTTAATTTTACTGCTGTCATGATCGACGGTCGTCTAATAACCATCTGGTAGACCTCTTCGTCGTTTTGAGTCTAATCTCTTTGACGTTACATATTTTCTGAAAAGGGATATTGGATTCGTTTCAAAATGAGAAATAGAAGAAGCTATAAACGCTTTTTTAAAAAAAATCTGCCTGCAGGATCAGGAAGCTCAGCTTGAAAATGAACGTGCCTTTCAAGCAGACATGAACTCCAAGAAACCGTTAGGATAGTCGTTCGGGTATGAGTTAACTGTAAAGTTGTTTTTTAAGTATCGTATCTAACAGACAAAAGCTTTTACCTAGAAAAGATTTGTGAAATTTAGTCTCCACCAAGAGATCTTCTATTGCGAAGAAGTCAGGAATCACAGAGCGCAATAGAGTCGTTGTTTATGAGTCAAACATAAACGAATTTTATACGTCACCTCTAAACATTTTTTCTCCACGCTAATAAAAATGATATCGATAAAAATTAAATAATACATGTTCTTATCACCAGTGTTAAAAACTAAGATGAATTTGTATGTAACAAGGAGTGGCTTGTTTTTGAGTTTTAGGTGATAGCATTCTGAAACAGTGATGCATCAGAATCCTAGAGTTTGACTATTTTAGTAGAATTTAAATAGAGGTGTTCAAAGTGGTACTGAGTTATCTAGGCTGTTAACGTTTTAGTAGGTATTAACTTAAATAGAACCTGGATGGGTGAATATCAAAATGAATGGTGTAATTTGCTGTTCCTTCCTATGGTGCTGTTGATTATGCCATACAATAAAACAAAGGGCGGCTGTTGGTAGTTTTTTCTCTTAAGGTCCTGTTTTTATGCTTTACTAGGTGGTTCTGACTTTTGAGACTGTTTTCATTAAAAGCTACTATCCAGTACTTTTCTGTGTGTATTACAGATTAGTATGCTAAAAGGAGGTTCTACATGTAACTTTTGTGTCGTTGGATATTATCTTATATTGTGACCATCCAAATGAAAGTTATGAAGCTGTTTATTATGCTGTCAGCGAAAGAGAGTTTGTAGAAATCCTACAAATGAATGGTTTTAGAAGTTGTTTCTACTTCTCCTCTCTGTTGGGTTGTTTAGCTGTACAAGATAGTTCTAACTTTTTTTGTCAGTGAATGAAATCTTTAAGTGTTACCAATCAAATGAAAGCTAATTAGCAGTGCTTTTCCGTGGTGCTGTTTATAATATCATGCTGTACAAGGTGTTGGTAAATTTAATTCTGTGGATGTTACCCTACATATTAATGTGACGGTCAAATGAAAGCTACAGAGCAGTACTTTCCTGTGGTACTGTCTAACATGCTAGACAAGGTGGTTCTAAATTTTGTGTCTGTGAATGTAATCCTTAATTGTTATCAAGCTAATGAAAGCTATTGAACAGTGCTTTTCTGTGGTGCTGTTTTTTATGCTGTACAAGATGTTTATAAATTTGATTCTGTCAACGTTAGCCTTAAATGTGACCATTGAAATCATATGAAAGCCACAGAGCAGTACTTTCCTGTGGTACTGCAGTCTAACATGCTGGACAAGAAGGTGGTTCAATCTTTTGAGTCTGCTGATGAAATCCTGAAGAGTGGCCAGTCAAAATAAGGTTAAGGTGGAACTGGTTTTCAATTATGCTGCACTATGCATTACTGTCTTAAAAGTGTGTTTACTTAGCTGTCTTGTTCCATTGTTTCTTTAGTGGACAGGTGCAAACCAGTGCTTTAAAAGACCACGCCGCACAAATTGTAATTATTAGTCTTTGTTCTCTCTTTAAAAAAAATTTTGAACGTTATATATATAGAGAGAGCGATTTTCGTATGACCCTGAAAAATGGTTTCGGTAAGTGTTCGTCATCTGTTTCATAAGCCAATGGATGAAAAGATCAAAACATACACTTTTCGTTTTCCCACCAAAAGAAAACCCTAATATGGAGAAGGCATTGTGCGATTGGCCAATCGTGTTGCAGTATGACGTCAAAGCGAAGGATCCATTGATTTCTAGAAAGTTCTCGGGCATGAAGTTTTTTTACGCGAGCGTTTGCTTAACCAACCAAAAGCCAAGCGCGTTTGTATCCGTTCGATAAACCAATTAAATCGCTCTATTTCCATTCGTTTGTTGTTTATTTATTTATTTATTTATTTATTTAGTCACTCACAAAACTTGCACAACAAGAACAAAAGGTGTTAATTAAATTATAAAATTAATGTGACAAGGAACCCTAACGAAGCTTGAAGCTTATATTAATAGGCTTCCTTAAACTACTAGTGAACTAAATTCATGGCTGAGTGCAGAGTGAGTAAGATCAGAAAATTAAACGACAGACCGGCTATCAGTGAGATAATTCTTTAAATTTTTTTTAAAAACAGATATAGAAGGAGAGCTAATTAGTGAAACAGGCAACGAATTCCAGATTTTAGGTCCACGGTAAAGGATACTGAATTGCTTTATGTTTGTTCTACAAAAATGAGGTCTATACTGAGAGGCTAGTCGAGTTTCGTATTGATGGACTTGATTACTAATTAAGAACAAGTCATGAAAGCTATTAGGCAAAAGATTATGGTGATAAGAATACATAAAGGTAGCGACAGAAAATGAATTAATACTAAATATGTCAAAGACTTTAAGCTGGCTAAATAAAGGGGCGGTATTTGCTAGATAGTGAGCTTTTGTTATGAGTCGCACTAGACGCTTTTGTAAAAGGTAAATACAGATTAGGTTGGAACAGTAGGTGGAGGACCAGGCGACATTACAGTACGTTAAGAAAGGATATACAAGGGAGTAATACAGGGTCATCAAAGTTTGGGATGATAGGTAAAAGCGGGCTTTCGCGATAATTCCCACACGTTTCTGTTTTGTTCGCGCGTTTTTATTTCAAGGTCATACGAAAATCGCTCTATTAATTAAGTTCCTAACTTAAGGCCATATACAGTGAGTCAAATGACAAGAGAAGCTTTGATATCCATTAAAGGATGGATTGCCTAATTATTTGCTTAATATTTCTTTGATATATATCTATTTTTTTCAAACAGGTAAAAGGCCAAAGACTGGTTTATAAATTTCGAAACCTCCCTTACAAGTATGAACCAGGAATTACAAGATCTGTTTATCGCGATCGATTTCGAACAATAAACACAAGTCTCTGTGACCAAGCGCCAGGAATAATGAAAGATTTATTGCCTTTGAAGTTCAATTCCTCTCCCTCAGTTTCTAGAGCATTTTTCTCTTCTAGCCTACCACCCAGTGGATCCTCGCCATGGACAGCTTCTCCAAGGGCTTCTTCAGAAGGAAGTACATTCCTGGGTACAGAGCCTTTCATTCCATCAACCCTTTGTTCCAAGACTAGAATTTATTTTCCTGTGAGAGAAGGACACGACAAAACCACAGAATGGTGACAAGATGGGACAAGATTAGACTTGATCGTCACTAAAAAATTTCATATACGTCAGGGAATAATAAAGAAAAAGGTCAAATGTAAACTCCTTCTCAGAACTTATGCTTAATTCACAGACTGAAATGTTTAACTTGAAAAACCTTGTTCACCATAGAACCACCTTGTACCTTGTATTTGCAGTACCGCGGGAAAGTACTTGGCTCTGTAGCTTTCAACACACTATATGATTGCATCCATAGAAGCACAGCGTAATTACAAATACCGCAGGACAGTCCTATAATCAGAAGTATTCATTAAAATGGCCACACTAGGATTTTATTTTATACGAACCCGAAAGTTAGACTACTGAATAACGACGTTGCCATGATAACAAATATCACCAAGAAACTGAATGCTGCTCAATGTTCTTTGTTATACTAGTTCAACATTTTAACTCTGTCGCTGAAAAATAACTCTCCAATAGTACTATAACTGTCCTTTGAAAAAGGAACAGCAAGCATTTATTGCATGTTCTACTTTTACATACAGCTACGTTTAATGAGAAATCAATTCACAATAAAAAGCACGATCACTTCACTTTCAGTCAGAAGATTGCTCAGACTTTGGGGGTCCAATAACCAGTCTGGTGACCAACATTAAGGGTCTTATTCTCTTCTCAAGAGAAGTCGGTTCCTCTAAGCCGGTGGGAACCTCCCGCATCTAAGGGTAGAGAAAGCTTTGGAGCCAAGAATGTTAGGGTCTCGGCATGACTGAGGAGGATATGATGCTTTTACCATGATATATGCAAATGGTTAGGTATTTTAGTGTCCTTGAATTATTAGGACGAAAAACTGTCGGCCTCGTCTTCGTTACATACTCATCCCCAGGCTTTCAATGTCCCTATTTGTAAGGGAAAATCCCTGGGCACAATGTTGCTTCGCCTTACTGATCTAACTTCTATATGACTTAAAAGAGCCAAGACTGTTTTCCAAAGGGAGAAGGAGAAGTAGTCCTTGGGCTGGGTGGGTAATTGAGGTGTTGACGTCAACTGGAATGCTGTAGACCCCGTTGGTGTGGTCAGCCTTTCATGGGTTATTGGCAGTTGAGGTGTTTGGGATGCTCTCGTGGTTCATCCTCTGTCACCGTAGCGAATAAATCAAAGGAAATTACAGGTTACTACAAGCAATGTTTTATACCTCTTAAGCTGAGAAGAATTACAAGTTGTGATTTTATCTTCACATTCTAGTGTCAACTCCACACACACAAATTTAACTGCACAAGGTATAAATGTTTGCCGTTAATTTCGATTTAAATTCCTTGGGTGTGAAAGCATTGTTTGTGCAAAAGCTTCAGTCTGATAGCCTCCCATGCAGACGTTCTTAGGGGTTCGTCACGCCTTCCTGCCCCACGAACGTCTACTGAACAGAAAGATAAATTCCTTTCCATTTGTTCGCAAATATCAGCTGGAGATCACATGCAGATTATCGGAGAACCAATCGGCGCTGTTGGAGTCAAAGTGTTGACAAGCCAAACACGACCTACAAGCTCGGTAGACAGCTGACAAAGTGTGATACGTGACCAAAGATTTTTGCTCAGGAAATGAATGTAGGAGCGACATAAGCGTTGGCTTTTTGTATATTTTTGTCTGTAAAGGCTGTGGTAGGAACGCGTGACGAACCCCTAAGAACGTCTGCTTGGGAGGTTACCAGTCTGACAATATCCTTGCTAGTTTTGCAAAAAAGGAAGACATTTGTATTTGGAAGGAATGATCCCATGATCAAGGATCATGTTGAGAACAATCGCCAAAGGCAAGGATTTCATCATTTAGAATTTATCACATTTTAGGTCATTATATCTAGAATCAGATTTGCGAAAACGCCTTTCATTGTCAAAATAGAAATTTAAAACCTTCGTCGACAACCACTAGACAGTGCATTCTAGCGCTTATCACCTCGCCTACTTTTAAGGTAGATTGAGACTAGCTCTCTGTACTCGATAGGCGTCAAGCACGATCTCTTTCCTTTCATTCCCTCCCCAGGCCCACCCATTGAGCGGAGAAGCTTAATTACTCGAACTTCGAAATGGAATAACCAAGGAAATAGGGAAAAAGTGGAGGAATATTTTGGAAAATAATAATTTTATTGACTAAAATAGATTTTGTGGTTTCCTCTCAATTTTTTATGCCAGCCTGACAATGTCATGGTTGATCAGCTTTTACAAACTTTTAGCGTAATTCCGAATTTCCCACGCTTTTTGAGATAATGACGGCGAACGTAACCAATCAATACGCGGGAAAATACAACATCATTTGTTGTTTTGTCGTTGTTGATTAATTCCTACGTCCTAAGATTCAGTCAAAGAACCTTGGCTGAACCTGAACGACAATCTTTGTGACGCTCCTACTCGGCAGGATATATGCAAAGTGAAGATCTCTTGCTTAGAGCTTCTTGTATTAAAAAAATTAAAAGGATAGGAGTATTTCCTAAAAAACAGCTACTGTACAAGCCAAGCACTCTTTTTATTTTCTAACCACATCTACAGTGATACGAACTAAGTTACATAAAGCACAATAAGATGGGAAAGTTAAATTTATCATTGATTTTCAAATTTGGATGACCGTTTCATGTTTATTAGTATCGTTGGGATTGTTTTTTTTTTGTATAAAATATTCATCATAATTGCATTCTATTGTTCAGTCGTGGAACACCGTTTTCCCATTGTGGATGGATTCCAATTTTTACCCTGACTTTACTAGTTATAAAAATCTTTGGTCCTAATACACGTGATTGCAACCGTAGTATAATTAAACGGTCTGAATAGGTGAATATTTGTGAATTTGTTAAAGCTCTGAAACAAATTAAGGGTCTTTTTTTTCTTTTAGTAAGATAAAAAATATATATCTTATATTACAATAGATCAATATATCCTATATAATATAAGAAACATTCATAGAAAATGTCATCTGATTACATCTCGTTGACATCTAATACAGCTAATAATATTCAAAAGTCAATCTAAACTTAGAAACGATGATATTAATATGCCATTTCCCAGTTCCAAAAACTCTCACTTTCAAAACGAAACGTGCATAAGAACAAGAAATCATTTCCATATCAACAGTTAATCCTTGCTTTAAAACATAGGCTTAGAGCAACTTAATTAAAATGGCCTATTAGTCATTTCAACGTACGGCGAAAGACTGGGTCTGTGTTGCGTCAAAGTGCACCATGGGACTGTTTTGGGATGATGTCCTTTCCTTTATTGACTTTTACCAACCAACTTGGGGTGTCCCCCAAAAACATTTCATAGTGCAGTTCGACGCAGCAACAACAAAATTGCTGCTACTGAGGGAAAATGGAAAACGCCACGCACGCATTAAATGCCTTCACCGACTATCAGCTTTTGGCCTTCAATCGGGTGCAATCGGCAAATTCTCAGTGTGGTATTTCTCACGGGGAAAATGCTAACCCGCACTAAAACGACATGGGCTGGGTGCATGTGAGTGGACTTACTGATCATGTGTTACGATTGCACGGTGAAGTTTATTTATTTATGGCGCCCAACTAAATGAAAAACTTTGGCTTTATATTGTAACCGCGCCATACTGAAAACAAAACTGTCTAAAGCGAAAAGTCATTGTTTAATTAAGAACATTCATGTCAAAATTGCCCTGAAAGCGGTAAGAAGCAAATCTCAACCCACGTAGAATGTGCTGAACGGTGCATTATAAGGTGAAGGCTTCGAACATAACAAGGCAGCCTCGCAGAAGGACGCGGACGCGCAGTTCGCTCTACGATTCCGATAAAAAATGAGGTACTATTCACAGACCAGACTAACTCGGCAGAGTCGAGGGTCAGAGCTGCCGAAGAAGGCTGTCCGGTGCTGAATCTTTGTATTCCTCAGTCTAACAAGCAGGTCTCACAATCATCGAAACGGGAATCTTCTTGCCTACTAACTGCCAATTTGTATCATGAGAAAGGGCAGGCTAATTAAGTTTAAAACCATGTGACACTGACAATGATAAACATGGAAAGAAAACTCGACTTCTTGAAGAGCAGTTCGCTGGCGAGATAGAAGTTCCCAGCCTGTGCACGCAGCAACAAACTCGTGGTGAATTGATAGGATGTACAGGCCAAGACAAAAGTCTTCCTTGAGAAGGAATATAACAGGGAAATGGTTGTGTAGCGGTTGTACAACCTATGCGCATCTGAGGCACCAAAGGCTTGTACCCCCATGGTTCATGTTCACCAAGACTTGATATTGGTGTTGGAAACCGATCGCGATAAAACGACCTTGTGATTCCTGGTTTATAAGTGTAAGGAAGGTTGTTAAACTTGTAAACCAGCCTTTGACCTTTCACCTGCGCCCAAAAGAAAAGAAAATGAAAAAAAAAAAACTGTCAAGTTCCTTTTAATAACACTGTCTTGTGATTTGTCAAGGTAGAGACACAAAAGTCGATATTTATGTGAAATAAATATAATCTCACAGATTCTCAGATCAGTAGCTTTCATTTCTTTCAATGAAAATCATCGACATGCTCAAAAGTCTGGCTAAATCTCTTATCCGGCTGTTAAAATTCAAGTCGTTGAAGTGTCATAAAAGGGTCTAACTGAACGGACCCATGAGCCCTTCTTCCATGGATAAAGTGTGCGAATTGATTCAGGATGTCAAAACATTCCGGTCCAGACGCAGCTGTTGTTCGTTAACTTGAAATCAGGTTGTAAAAAAAAATACTAAACTACGGCAGCAGGATAAGCTCAGTTGCTAGCTCGCTTGGCTGCAGAGCGAAAGGTCGTGGGTATAATTGATTCCCGGGGCAGGACCAGTAGTCAGGGTCTTAAAATATCTGAGAAATGAAGTGTTTTTGTCCAGCGAACGGCTAGACCTTCGCGTGGCTCGGATGACCAAGTAAAATGGTGGTTTCATCTCCAGAGGGAGATGTACAAACAGTGTCCTCAAATAGTCCTTTGCAAAATACATTGATACTCAAATTAAGTGCTTCGTTTTAAAGCTAATACCTTGGTAATTATTCCTTCTCGATAGTACAACCTCAAGGCCCGACTTAGCTTCCTGTAGTCCATTCTACCCCTCTGTTTCAATATTCCCCATCTTTTGGCCACCTCCTGTTGGTTCAAAAGCTCAAACTCTCCTTCTTCCCTCCTTCTCCAGCATATTATGGATCTGCAGCTCTCATCAGCCAGAAGTTCTAACAGAAACTCCCAAAGATGCAACATATTCTTGTACCTGTGTTCCGACCGCGTGGAATTTGTGCAGCTCTGCTCAGGGCCCTTCCCAAGCTGCCCAGGACTACCAAATTCATTGTCACGCATCTTCTTTCTGAAATTAATTTCCTCTGTTTTAAAGGGCAAAACACCTAAAGGTATAGAAAGAAAAACGTCATGAGAAAACTTGAAGCAATGGATGCTGTTTTAAGTAATTATCATTCAGCGAAGGGTTTAAAGTTACAAAAGATCGATTTTCGCCTGCATCCAACCCAACTAGCGTTCGCTTTTTTCGGCTCTAGTTTCTAGTTTCTAGTTTCACCCACCGTTTTTCTCCGCGGTGAAATTACAAACTAGAGCCCAAAAAACTGGATGCTCTCGCAGGCTACGAACCCAACATGCCCAGTAAAATATCATGAAAGGCATAGGCTGGTCGAGGGATTCACCGCATGCATTTTCCCAAGGCGTTAAGGTCCCGCGACCGTTTGCCTTCCTTGCGGGTAGGCATCTGACAATCTGCGGTAAAATGGTTGATTACATTTCCGGTCACAAGCAATTCGATGTTGCGTCTGCGATTTTCCAAAAATTCCTCCGTTTGGAACAGTTAAAACAGAATCAGAGAACATTTGGATCTGTTGACGGTGACGTTATAAAAAGCAGCGGAACCAAAAACAAAAGCATGAAAGATACAGCGTTACTTATTTGGGTTAATTTAATGCAGCAATACCATATTCGGAAATATTAGCGGGAACAATGAAACAATCCTGCACTACTGTGCGCTCAAATGCAGTGGCGCTCAAGACAAATTTTTCTCGTTTATTTGTCGTTTGTGCACGTGCTGGCTATCTTGTCATCTTCACTGAAACAGGTAAATAATTCGTATCATGGCCGCTAGGTGAGTAATTGTAAATCTTTAAATAACATAAAAGTTTTAGCTAAAAATGCGCAGGGTAGTAGCAAGGTATATGGGATCAGGGATCAAAGGTCTGCAAGAGGATGGGATCAGGGATCACAGCCTTAGGATCAGGGATCACGGCCTTGGGATCGGGATCAGCGCCGTTTTTCATAGAATCAGGGATCAGACTGATAACTGAGTGTGGTAATGATTAAAATCACAAAAAACTTGGATTTGGATTTTTTGTTTTGTTTTTTTTTTTTGCATCTAGAACGGCTTGTTACATGTTATTAGCGCTATCCTCGGTTCTGGCTTGTCACGCAGTCGTTGATAATTTTCGAATTTCCGGCATTCGATTTCATAATTGTCTCTGTTGTCTCGTCTGTGCCCTTGATAACATCATTTGTACCATGGCACACATGGTGATCACGTTGGTCCATTTATAGATGTTGACCTTTTGTCTCACCGTTTTCGGCCGTCGAGAACCTTGTGGCAACTTGTTCGCTATACTTGTGTGTATTTCGTTGACACACCATGGGGAAAAAGAAAAAGAAGACGATCGCTCACGTTGAAGGTAAAGTGATTTTAATTTTGACTTACCGCTTTGGTACTTGCTGAAATCTGCAGCATTTTTCGCTAAATTTAACTTCACGAATTTTTAAGTCACCCTACCAACGAAGTTCGAGGAGGCCATCAAGTAGGTTAGTACAATACTTTATTTTTCCTTAATATCGATTTTTTTTCATTTTGACAATATTACAATATTAACACACAAGTACGCAGAGGATCGCTCTAGAATTTCTGAAGAGACCGGCCATAGCTCTGCATACTCGGGCATACTAGTTCATACTGAGAACAGATCCTGAATTGATCGCAACGGGAGTGATGCATTATCTCTTTGACCTATCATTAAACAGTACGCTTTCTTCAAAGAATATAAACTATACAGATTTTTTAAATACAGGTGAATACTGCGGCGGTTAGGATTTGCTTCGAAATGACAATTTTAACGTCCTGGCATACTGGCGAACCACGCTAAACTCAAACCCCCAAGGGAGGATAAAAAAACATTTCGGACCAGTAGGGGAACTAGAGGGAATTCCAGTTATCATGGTAGAAGTTACTGAAATATGGACCGAAGGCAAATTAAATTTAGTTCGAATTAGCGTGGATTTAGAGTCAAGCGAGTTAGAGTTATGGAAGTTCTACTTTAAATGCTTCAATAACAGTTCACAGTTCAAACCAAATGTTAACTGGGTCACGTGTCATGTTTGGTGTCGTTCCGAGCTGATTTCTCTGTGATTTAGGCGTCATTTTGCGAGATGATTTCTCGAGTTTAAGCAGGCCGTCAAGAAAGGCAATTATGATCTCGCAAAATAAGATGGATACAGTAATTAAATTTGGCTTTGTAAAACACCAAATCCGCCTCGAATTCCAGAAATTTTACACCTTCACTAAGATACACAAGCCGACCCCGATCGGCAGACCGATAGTATCAGGGTGTGGTGGCCCAACAGAGAAATTATCATCATTGGCCGTTTTTATGCTAGAGACGTTAAAGTCGTCTGAGACGTTAAAGTCGTCTCAAGACGACTTTAACGTCTAGTATAAAAACGGTAAATAAGGCAGACGACTTTAACGTCTTCTGTTAAGTGCGTCCGAACGACGCACTTAACAGACGACTTTAACGTCTCAGACGTTAAAATCGTCTGGTATAAAAACGGGACGTCGTAAACTAGGACGCATTTATGCTCACCTCGTACAGAGACGACTGGGACGAGTGCAAAACAACACGGCGGCCACGAAGAGCATGAAGGAGTCTCGTGGTAGAAAGTGGAGTGAGGATGAACTTAAGGAGTTTGCATCTGTTCTCGCAGACGATCGAACTGAATTTGCATTAACTTTGGAGACTCTTGCTTTCAAAAAGTCAGCTAATGTTCATATTCTTGAAGCCATTAAGAAAGAGTTAGATGCCCGTTTACAAGCGACGGCGAGAAATAGACTTTAAAAGTTGCAACGCCGCCGCCATGTTAGAGTTTGAACAGTTTGTTCGCATTTCGCGGGCTTGAAGTTCATTTTTGGCGCCGCCTTAACTCGTGTCCAGTGTCTTCCGAGAGTAGAGCCTAGTCCTTTTTTCAGAAAAATCTACTTTTTTAAATAAGTTCGTCTACTTTTGTGCGTCCCGTTTTTACACTAGACGACTTTAACGTCTCAGACGTTAAATGCGTCTAGACGACTTTAACGTCTCTAGCATAAAAACGGCCATTCGTTGACAAACTCCTTCAGGCTATAGTACAACAACAAAGGTCGTAACTACAGAGAAAATACGAAAGTCCCAGAGGACGTCATACTTGTTTCAATGGACGTAACGAGCCTTTATACAAATATACCTCAAGAGGAGGGGATACACACAGCATGCAGAGCATACGAAACATTCTACATAAACAACCCTAACCCTAACTCCTCCCTACACAATTACTAGAATAAGGCTAATTCTTCAAGAAAACTCATTCCAGTTTTATGGAAAAACTACCTTCAAACACATGGTACAGCCATAGGCACGAAAATGGCAGTCGCCTTTTCTAATTATATTCATGAATAAGGTAGAGAGCGAAATCCTAAGCCAAAGCGAACTAAAACCGCTTGTTTGGAAACGTTTTATAGACGACATATTCTCGCCCTGAACTATAAACAGAGACAGAATAGAACAGTTCATTGAACATGCGACTAATCATCATCCTACGATCAAATTTACGGCTGGAATTTCCAATAAGGAGACAACATTCCTGGTCCCTTGCATCTACAAAGGCGCAAGATTCGAAAGAGACGCAATCCTTGATGTGCGGATTCATTTTAAACCAACTGAGACATTTCAATATACGCATTTTAAATCCTGCCCCTCAAGGAAATAAAAAAAGGCTTCATCACTTCATTATTATTACTCAAAGAGGCCCAAAGACTTCTCAGAACAAACTCTTCTAAAATATTGTTTGAAGAGAAAATTACAAACTTCAAATCAAATCTGCTACAGAGAGGTTACCCAGAGGATGTCATTAACACAATCCTTTCAGAGGTTAATTTCAAAGACAGGAAACTAGCCCTTCAACAGAAACAAAAGAGAAACCTACGAATCTTGCCTTCTGTCACACAATATCAACCATCAGTGCTTGACCTAAAGCAAATTCTCGTGAAAAACTGGCATTTAATAGAACAACAACCATTACTGTGCGAAATCTACAAAAATCCGCCCCTCATATCGTACAAAAGGGGGAGGCGCTCAAAGACATACTCATGAGAGCCAAACTATGAAAAAAGCTATTTCAAACACGCCCTGGGCAGTTGTGTAGGCCTGTCAACCCCATTTTACGCAAAATTATATAGGGAAACTTGTGGGATCAAGTATTTTTACGGGATCAGGGATCAAAATTTACAGCAATTTTGGGATCAGGGATAAAAAAAATTAGGTCAAAAAACGGGATCAGTTTGAAAAAAATATACCTTGCTACTACCCTAAAATGCGAGCGGACAGTGTCGAAGACGTAGCTCTATAAAATTCCTGATCGGTGATCGAGCTTGATCTTAATTTTCGCTAAAGCTCAGAAGTGGTTACCTATGAGGACCAGCTCAGTCGCTAATGAAACTATTAAACATTGTGACGTTACTATTAATAAAGCCGAGGGGTTCTGATGGACAATCATTGTATTTGTAGAACTGTTCAGCTTTAAGCGTTATAAACCCGATACATGTGAATATAAGCCAGCGTAAAGAAAAACGGGATCTTTCCTCAGGAAATATCTGTAAACCTGAGCTTTAAATCTATAGACATGATGAATGATATTTCAAGGGAAGAATTGATCCTTATTTACCTGGATCTAACAAATACGCTGGGGTATTAATTTGCCTGTGTCTAACAAATACCATAATTTGCCTGTGTTTAACAAACACAATGGGGCATTAATTTGCTTGTGTTTAGTAACAAATCAGTACACAGGGGCATTAATTTGCCTGTGTCTAACAAAATACACTGGGGCATTAATTTGCCTGTGTTTAACAAATACACTGGGACATTAATTTGCCTCCGTTTAGTAACACATACAATGGGGCATTAATTTGCCTGTGTCTAACAAAATACACTGGGGCATTAATTTGCCTCCGTTTAGTAACACATACAATGGGGCATTAATTTGCCTGTGTCTAACAAAATACACTGGGGCATTAATTTGCCTGTGTTTAACAAATACACTGGGGCATTAATTTGCCTCCGTTTAGTAACACATACAATGGGGCATTAATTTGCCTGTGTCTAACAAAATACACTGGGGCATTAATTTGCCTGTGTTTAACAAATACACTGGGGCATTAATTTGCCTCCGTTTAGTAACACATACAATGGGGCATTAATTTGCCTGTGTCTAACAAAATACACTGGGGCATTAATTTGCCTGTGTCTAACAAATACACTGGGGCATTAATTTGCCTGTGTTTTACAAACATGCTCGGGCATTAATTTGCCCGTGTCTAACAAATTCACTGGGACGTTAATTTGCCCGTGTCTAACAAATACACTACGACCTTTATTTTCTTGGGTCTAACAAATAAACTATCGAAGTATTTACTTCTCTCTAACAAATACATTTATGGTGTAATTCTTTACAAATACAATTGCAACTAAGATAAAGGCGTTTTATAACTGAAAATTCTAGTGATGTATATTTTTTAGCCAACCCGGAACAAAACCCCAGCTACGAAAAATATAAAAGCAAAGAAAGAGTAGCCCTGTCGCACTGTTTTATTGTATTAGATATCAGCTGTTGAAGACAACTCGTATACTTTAATGAGGAATCTTTGCCGCTGAAACGTGCCAGAATTAATCCGGCTTATAACACCTTCGAAAGACTTGTGTTCTTGTCAATGTGGTTCTTGTTTCAGCTCCTACTGTGCTTTAGGTAAAACATTTTTACCTAAGCAGTGGGGATCCAAACTCCTGAACCGGCCTAAGCTTCTCATGCTGTTAATTTAAGTCAGTTTTTCTACTAACTTTCATCGTGAATTAATCAAATTAAATAAGTTACGTGAACACATACTCCGTTTCACTCCTGGTTTTCCCCCAAACGTCAAAATGGGCTAATATCCAGTCAGTTTACGTTTGATACGACGACACGAGTTCCCTAGCTATGAGTTCCACAGTGACAAAGAAGCTAAGCCAATTCCACCTTAAAATTGATTTGTGGATATTGCCCGCCACAGGAATAAATCAAGTTTATGTTGGTTTTTTTTTTTTATTTTACCTTTCAGTCTGAAAGTTTTAAGCAGGAAAGATAAAAACTGCTCAATAATTGGCCGTAGTTCTTCAAAGAATTTCGGACATAGGTGAGCGAGCTAGAAACACCATCTTGACAAATTTCATAGCCCCTGATTGAAGGCTTATCAAAAAGTCATTTTATAATAGCTTCTATGCTTAAGCCAGTGGCACATCCAGCTGTGTAGATGATTTGATTGATCTCAGGGAAGTAAATCTGAACCCTGGAAAGTTCCAATGAAACAGAGAACTTGCCTACTAACATGTTGAAAGGAACTATAGGTAGCCAGGGAGCGTTGGGTGTTAGGAGGAATAGAGTGAATCGAGCTTGGTGTTTTTTTTACTTCTCAATTTCAAAAAAAAGAGGGATAGGGGTATACACATACCCTAATCTCGAAAAAAAGCCGATTTACTCCAGCCCTACCACCAGTGATGACAAGAATAATTGTTTTCTATGTGTCCCAACATAGGGGAAGCGACGCAACCTTTGGCCGATTTACAATTCGCTACTGGGTACCACATGAAAGCAAACTAGCAAGTTCAGTGAAATGAGCTTTCAGTCTTGCAAAACCAGAAAAACTAACCCAATGTAAAGTTCCTGCAGCGGCAAGTGGAATTTCTAACAGAAGCAACACTGAAACTTACCCCTGCATTAACCATGTCATGCTCGGTTTTGTTTGGCCTGTATTTTATAGTCCAAAAACGCACCAGTGGAAACGCATATGGTGCCATATTAACCGACCTGGCAATGAGGGCCTTGGTTATAGAGGGAGTGTTAGTGTTTGGACATGACACAAGCAATTCTTTGATGACGGCCAGTAGATTTGCATGCATCTGCGGATGACTGGAGGAAATTTACAGTCATGCAGGGTCTCAAATTGTGGGTACACGACAGAGAGAGAGCTAAAGAAAGCCTGGGAAAATATTGATAAAGTGTCTTTCCAGAAGTTCTTCGCACAGAATGGATCAACCTGGGTATTTGGCCCTGCTAATAGTCCCTGACATCAGGGAGCAGATGTGTTAGTATCCGCGGATGGCTGGAGAAAATTTACAGTGATCCAGGTTCTTTATTAATTTGTGGGTGGAAGCCAGAGAGAGAGTTAAGAAAAGCCTGGGAAAAGATTGATAAAATGTCTTTCCAGAGATGCTCCGCGCAGAATGAATCAACGTGGGTTTTTGGCAATGCCGATAATCTCTGGAGCAGTTTAATCGTTAATCAAGGCGGGCAAGCGCGCCATTCATTTTTCGGTCGGCAAACAGTGCTGTCCTTACCTGCATGAGTTTCATAAAGTTTGCGGTAAAGTGTCAAATCTACTGAACGAATATCCTATAGGCATGAAAGATTCAATTCAACCATCAGTGTTCTAACACCCAATAATTTGTTGCAGGGACGAGCCACCGCATCAACCACCTTGGGACGGCATCCTTACGAGGCAAAATGTTCTCTCGTTATTACCTTGTTCATTCACTGGTGGAAGAGGAATTGCTGGGGGGAGGGGGGGGGGGGCAGAACTGTATGAGCCAACTCTTTTGTGCATGTGCAGCGGAAATGGCACACTGCACGACGTATCTTAAGAACACTTTAAGGGGAGATTTGGCTTGGCACTAGTGAAAGAGGCGTGAACAAGGAAAAGTGTGTAGAGTAAAAATTCAGTACAAAATAGCACTGGGGAAAGGGCTCATAAGTTCCGCACGTCCGAAGTGCTAAAGTTGTCGTCTAGAGGGCAGTTTAACTATTTGCCCTGCTTGTTCCAATGGACTAGACCTGTAATCAAGGAATCCAAGGAACAAGAATATTTTTCGAGGTTCATCTAATAATGTTTAGCGTTTCGTTCATCGACCTCCACATCACATTGACCCACCCTTCTGGTGTGCGAGGAACCTTGGCCGTATTTGAACGTTTATTTGCAGTGTTTAAATTTCGATTTGGCTGGATGTCGCTTTTTATCCATCATCCCTCTCGGGCGTGTCGCACATGCCCGCAAACAGGCCGCACCATGCTTTAGAGCGAGGATATCTGTTCAAGTTTCTTTCAGGTTTCATTTGGACAGTATCCATCAAAAAGCACAATGCAGTACAACGTATGTATGATCTAGCATTTGAATTCAGCGTTTACTTAGACATTTTGCAAGTAGACAAACGAAATGTTTATCATAAATTTGCTATGCCCTTACTTAGCTATGCATCACTCAGTCTGTGTATCAAATGCACTACAAATTAAAAATATGTCTATAGTCAAAGTTGACTATAAGCATACGTGTTGTAGCGCTAACTTCTAAGTCAAAGATTAAAATATTTTTATCTGCTGAGCTTTTTTGGATTATTCGAATAATCTAGACATCCTGGGCTTAACCCTTTGCAATGTGCAGGTTTTGTTTCAACCGGTACTTAACAATAAGCATGTACCGGGTTATCGCTTATCGGGGGCACTCATCAATGTAATTAGCCCTTTCAGGCCCCAAGAGGCCAATATCACAATTCAAAAACAATTTCAAATTTTATCTAGTAGAATTCCGAAAGACAAATAATGCCATGTGAAATGACTGCCAAGAAGGTTTTATTTTAATGGTTACACCACAGGATTTCCTCCACAGACACGAAAGATATGGAATCCCCTCACAACTCTTGCAGCTCTTGTGCCGATAAAAGCCTAGAGTTAAAAGTAGTAAAATTGCATGTTTACGTTTTACCCTTTATCAATCCACTTCTTTATTTCCAATTGGTTGAAAAGAAAGTAAATAATCATCAAGAAAATCACAAATTTAACTTTGTAAACTGACAATATCGTAAGCAAACAATAAGAAATCACCCACAGACTCATAGGTTGGAAGAACAATACACGCCTTTTAGAATTGACTAGGCTATCTTAGACCACATGTTAAGATGTTTCGATGTTTTTAGATTCTTAATTGGACATAAATCAAGCCAAAATTGTTCGGAAAAAATTGAGTAACTTTTCGCAAATTATTTGAGTTTCAGTAGCAACGATCTACAGGAAAGAAAGCTCAGTTAATTTCATTGTTGAATGTTTCTTGGAAGTATAAAATTGCATTTCTCAGTCTCTCGAAAATTGAAGACACTTTATCTTTGTTTTACGTTATGAATTTTCTTTGCTTAAATAAAATCCCTGAAAACTCTGAGGGATATGTACTAGGTCCACAATGAAAACAATAATGGCAGGTTTCCGCAGTTCATAGCTATAGCTCAGGAATTTCAACTTACCTACGTGAAATCAAGTGCTAAGGAAATAAACAAAACCACGAAAGCCATCAGTTCATTTACTAACGAACGCATAGAAAACTTGAATATCATAGTCTCCAATCAAACCTAATTTAGACACACAGTGCTGTGATCAAGTTCAAGCAGTGAATATGAACTAAAGGTGTCATTATACACAGTACAGACTGAGCTCTATTTACAAGTACAAACAACACTACTCATTAGCTAAGCTTCAATACCACTTTAAAAATTACGTGGTATCCAGAATCACATGCTTCTTCATTAAGACATTATAGGTTTCATAGTTGCAAACGGATAACCTCCCTTTGAAACAACACAAAGCTCTCTAGCTAGTTAATGGCATTCGAATCCATTCACACATTCCCAGAAGCATGATGATTTTACAACAGAATTCAAGAGAACTGATGCATTTAAGTCTTGTGCCTGATTGCATGTTGTCCAGTAAAATGTTTATAAGCAATGAGCCCATAGAACAGTTAACTACTGCCAGTGAAAGAGATTTCTTGTGAGTGGTTTCGTTTATACTGAGACTACAAAAAATAAGAAAGAAATGTCTTCATAGATACTGCGTTGCTAATTGAGGAGGTTTAAATGCAAGTGTATTATTCATGTCCTAATTGATCTACTTCGTGCCTTTATTTAGCACATGTTTTTAAGAAGCAGGTAAAAAGGTTAATCAAGTAAAGAGCAGGCCATTTCTTTCTAAGTTACATTTCGGAAGCTTATTCATGGCCATGTTAATCATAAGGCCATACAAGTGGCAAGGTTGTCCATCTGCTGGATTGTTTGTTTATAGACGCCAAAAAGACGTACGTTATGTAGTTCTAATTTCTAAGTCTATAGAAAAAATAATGTGGTCTTACCTCTTAAATCGTGAATCATCTTCTTTCAGATTCAAAAATTGATATATTTAAAAGCAATTTTTTGGAATTGTAATTTCGAAGCAGTCCTCTGTCCTTCGGGACATCATCAGCTGCCGTTTGACCATTCATAAAGATCTTCCTCAGTAGCTGAGTTTTATGAGTTACTTTTCCTTCACACTTGTCTTGAATTACGATGTCTTTGAGGCATTCTAAGACTTCTAGGCTTAACTCTTTGTAATCAGCAGGTTCTTTTACAACTGCTCCTTGTAGTAATCAAGATGAGCATGCACAGGGTTATGGCTTATGAGGACCACTCGTCAAGTAAATTAACCCTTTCGGGCCCCAAAAGGCCACAGTCACAATTCAGCAGAATTTTCAAATTTCATTTTGTAAAATACTGAAAGACAAGTTAAGTGCCATTGAAAGTACTGCAAAATAGATTTTAGTTGAATGGTCACACCGATAAATATCGAACACAGGCGCAAAAGTTAGTTAGAACCACTCTGGGAAGTAATGGAATTGTACAGGAGGGTTAGAGCCAGTGAGTTCCATGTTTATGTTTTTACCAATCCACTTCGAACTTCAGCGTATCTAAAGTAAGCAAATAATCATCAAACATTTCCCAAACACTGTATAAAGGGACAGAAAACAAACAGTATTATTTAAATAATACTAAACAGATTTTACAGATCTAAATGAGTACTTTGTCACACCACCGAGAATTCCACCAACAGCTCAAAGGGTCGACAGCTACCCTTACCAAATCCAACACTGTTTTGAATGTATTTTTAAGCTATTTTTGAAAACTGTTTTTAACCTGTTTTGTGAAATAGGTTTTAAATAAGGTGAAAAGTGTATTTTTAATGTATTTTTCGACTGCTTTTAAAGGTGTTTTAACCTGTTTAAAACGCTATTAAAAAAGAATTTTTAAAGTATTTTAAAATTCGTTTAAAATATATAAAAAATTCCAGGGCTTTTGCAAGGCTCAAAACAGCTCTAAAACAGTTTTTAAATACCTTATAAATGGGGAATAAAAACAGGATAAAAATAGTTTCAGAAAAATATTTCAATTTCCTATACTATTTTAATCGTATTTTGAAAAAAAAAAACCAAACAGGTTAAAAATAGGTACAAAAAATATATTTTTAATATATTTTTCGACTGATTTTAAAGGTGTTTTAACCTGTTTAAAACGCTATTAAAAAAGAAGTTTTAAAATATTTTAAAATTCGTTTAAAATATATAAAAAATTCCAGCGCTTTTGCAAGGCTCAAAACAGCTCTAAAACAGTTTTTAAATACCTTATAAATGGGGAATAAAAACAGGATAAAAATAGTTTCAGAAAAATATTTCAATTTGCTATACTATTTTAATCGTATTTTGAAAAAAAAAAACCAAACAGGTTAAAAATAGGTACAAAAAATATATTTTCAATATATTTTTCGACTGATTTTAAAGGTGTTTTAACCTGTTTAAAACGCTATTTAAATGTTATGTTTCAAAATATATTTTAATAGCTGTTTAATCGGTTTCGAAATTTAGAAAAACACTCGTATTTGCAAATACAATAAAAATACTTTGAAAATAGTATTAAAATACCACAGAAGAAGAAAAGCAATAGCACGCATATAATGTGAAAATACATCAAAAATAGGATGCAAAAATGCAAAAACAGTATAAAATTGTAAAAAAATAGCCAATAGAAAAAATACAAAAATCGGTCGAAAGAACATAAAAACAGTACAATGCAAAAACAGGGTGGAAATACCATTTAAAATCATGAAATAAAATGAATACAAAACCGTCGAAAATTACCCTGAAAAGGCAACATTTACCTCTGCGAAATTTCTCCACACAGTCCTGGGCTAGGATTTCACGAGAATTATCTCTTAGCCGATTACTTCACGTTGATTTCCCTACGAATTCTCGGGAAATTCAGAAATGCTGAAATCAATCGTTAGCCTGTGTGCAGACCCCCTCCCCTCAATAAAAATCGGAGGGGAGGGGGGTCTGTACACAGGCTTCAAAAGGCTATTGCGTTACTGACGTTTCCGGTAAATAATAATTTGCATACATATAGCTTACATTTTATATTATATTCACGGCTTTTATACTCAAATATTATCAGAAGCTTGCAGGCTACGCCTGAACATTAATTATTGGCTGATGAAGAACAACATAAGAATAACACCATCAAATTTACGCGGGCATGAAAAGAGTCGTTGATGTTACATTCAAGTGACTGAGAACAGCGCGTCTGAGCATGGAACCCTGTAAACACTAAAACTGCCGTACAGCATGCAGGCGGGAGTATATAAAAATGTTTGCTACCCTTCATTTGTTTTTCATTTGGCGAATACTTAAGCGTCTTAGTAACACGTTATGCATATAGAGGGAACATTGTATTCTATAATACTCACATGAGAGAAGACTCTTTGGATTAATACACAAGACCGCGTGCTTCGAAGTAGAAGCTGAACCAGAACCTTTCAAAGTACATAGCAGTCGCTGAGGAGTCATACCCAGTTTTGATTCGTGATAAAAGCAACATCTACGTGTTCAGGCAATCCACAGAGTTGAAGTGTACTTTTGTTAGATCGTAAGAAACAGTAAAATCAAGCGCACCCGCAGTCACAACAACCGCCGGTTCAATAATTTGAAATGAGCAAAGTTTGACCGTTTGTTTATCACGTGCATTTGTCACATCACCACGGCGCGAAGTCGTGATTCAGTCGCGCGTGACATCTCAGAAATAATATGCCATGCATGTCCGGAATAATCTATAAGAGAAAGATAACCATATATCGGAGTTTATTCAGATCTGAGCTTTGTTTCTTGATGCAATATATACGAGGTGAGATCTTAGCTTGGATAATTTATTTATTATGTAATTTCAAGGGCTTATTTGAGATAAACCACTGTTGACCGCGTGCATCCGGATCTCGGCCCGCGGCTTCGGCTGTTTGTGAAAAATTTCTACTATATGAAATTACAATGCGATTTTAAGAAGTTTCTTTTAAAAAACTTATGGAATGTCCCGTAACTGCATTAAATGAATCGCGCCTAAAATCTACACGGAGATTTTCGCAGAGAGCTTGCAGGTAATCAACATTTAGGAACATTTATCAGCACACTGTCACGTGTCAGTTACGTGTTGTCATATTGCAGTCAAAGCTAAAATCTATTCATAATTTTCTTCTCTTTTTTTATTTAATTTAGATTTAATTTTTTGCTGAGCTTCGAACTTTGTTGAGAGCAGAATCCGGTCACAATATGTGACAGCTTGTTTTAAGTCAGGGTTTTGAGTCATTTATGAGTTCGTGACACGATGAAGGCCTAAAAATTAACTTGGTGCAATTGTTACTTTTATAGTCTCAGTATAAGTATCCCAAAATACATTACAATTAATATTGCGCCTCAGTCATATTAAGTAATATATACCCTACTTTATAGTAGTTAAAATAAGGTCGGCGTTTAATGTCTTTAAGCACACTTTGAATAGTTTATGTATGATCTGTTTTTTTAGTCAGAGTGTTGTGTGCCCAAAATACAATTCAAATAGACCTCAAAACAGTATTTAAGTAACCTATTTAAAAGTATTTAAAATGCGGTCAGTACTTAAGGTTTTAAAACATATTTCAAATAGTCTATTTGAACTATGTTTGTAACTTTGTGAGTGGATGCGTCTCAAAATACATTTTAGATACAACTCAAAACAGTGTTAAAGTACCCTGTTTAAAAGGATTTAAAATACGGTCAGCATTTAGGCTCTTAAAACATATTTCAAATAGTCTATTTGAACTATGTTTGTAACTTTGTGAGTGGATGCGTCTCAAAATACATTTTAGATACAACTCAAAACAGTGTTAAAGTACCCTGTTTAAAAGGATTTAAAATACGGTCAGCATTTAGGCTCTTAAAACATATTTCAAATAGTCTATTTGAACTATGTTTGTAACTTTGTGAGTGGATGCGTCTCAAAATACATTTTAGATACCATTCAAAACAGTGTTAAAGTACCCTATTTCAAAGTATTTAAAACACAGTCAGCATAAAAGCCCTTAAAACATGTTTCAAATAGTCTATTTGAATTCTGTTTGTAACAGTGTTAGTGGTTCTATGCCCAAAATACATTTTAAATACCCTATTTTAATCATATTTATTAAACAAAATACATTGTAAATTAATGAGAGAGGTTTTCCTTTTGATGAAATACAATTTAACTACACTCAATATATATTTCAAACAGGGGCGAAAATTTAAATTTTTTTGTCAAATAGGATTAAAATACAGGAAAATAGTGTTCAAATACTGAAAATACATTTTAAACACTTTAAAATCAGTTTCAAAATACATATGGTTTGGTAAGGGTAGCAGGACGATATTTTTCTTCAAAGTTCGATAAATTCAAATGCCTGCTTGGACATTCTTCACGCCAAAAATATTAGGAGCAATAAGTTGAGCCCCAGTGTAGTGAAGCTAAACTTTCTTGGTCGATTTTCCTCGGAAACAAAATAATTATAGTATTTGTCATTTTCTCTCGAAAATTGTTACTGAGAGTTAGCCGAAGCTGACCTCATCCTGTGCTATAGATTACATTTCTTTTCTTTTTTTCTTTTTCTTTTAAAAACAAAATCACTGTGATCTCTGAGGGAGGGATAAGCATCACAACAATGTGGTTGCTTGACTGTCTCATTTACTTTGCTCTGAGTATGCAAACCTACTGCATGTACAACATGTATAATTTAGAGCAAATTGATAAACCACGCCTGAAAGCCATTCATCAACCAATGATAAACGCATACTGAAAATCTTAAGCACGAGAGTCTCCAAACAAGCGGATTTTTTTCTCGTACCAAGCATGTGCTGTGATTGAGTCGAGGCAGTGAATATTTACTAAAGTCATTATGTTCTGGCAGACAGTTCTGCTAATGTAAAAACATTAATATTGCTTATGAAATGAGCCTTATAAAACACAAAAGCTTTTATTAGTAATATCTCGAATCAGATACTTCTTCATTAGGACTGAATAATCAAAAAACTGTCTCGTTAATGTCCTTGTCATGCAGTAATACAGAATCATAGAAACATAAATTGGACTGAAGTTAAGATTATTGCAATAAAGGGAACCAAGAATTTAAGTAAAATTCGATTAACAGTGAGCCTAAAATCGGTTTAATTATTGCTGAAGAGAATTTGGTGGACAGGTCCTAATCACCGTAGGATTTCGTTTATAGAATGGATAACAAGATATCAGCCACTAAGTCGTTAATGGGTATGAGGGGAGTTGAATTATTAGTGCATTATCATTGATGGCTTAATTGTCCATTGTGCTCAAAATATCGAAAATAACTATTGCTAATTTATGTAGAGTTCAGGGTGTACCGGTATATTGTTATTCATTTTACAGGGGTACCCAACCACTTTTTTCTCTAAAATCACTGTTCGAAGAAGCAAGAAATTTGTAAAGCTCGAGAAAGGCTGACAATTTATGGATAAACGTTCCAGTCGCCTACGATTTTCGGAGATCGCGTTTTCAGTTGGGACGTTTTATTACCAAGACATCTTGCAATTATTATTTTAAAAAGCCTCCTGAAAATATCAGTGTAGAAAAGACGAAACTTCCCCTAGAAGTTTCCAGTGAAAGTAAGGTTACTAGATTTCCTCATACTTTTGACCTGACCCATCACCGTGAGAAGCTAACAGATAAATAGATTTTAGGGCAGTTCCAAATTAATCAAGCAGCGTTCTTAAGCATAGATACACCATTTGAAATACTACTCTGACGAACAGTATTTGGAAACATTTGGTCGTTGGGTGCCCCTGATTTTACACATGTTAAACTTGTCTATCGCCAGTGTCTAGAATTCTTTGTAAATATGGCCATGTGAATGCTTTTAAGCGTAGAAACAATAGAATATGATAAAAGAATTGAAATTTCGGTACCCATAACACTACTTGTCTAGTCTGATTATACCATTGCATGGTTTTCTCACTTACAGTAACGATATTCAAGAGCTATTTTCGTGGTCAAAGCAAGAGTGTTCAGGTTAGAGGTACAGAAAAAAATTGGGACTTACAAAGCCGGGCAGGTCGTTATACGGAGGACTTCGTTATATGGAGATTTGTTACACCGGGGTTCTGCTGAATGAGGTTCGGTGTTTACAGTTAGCATCCCGTTTCTGGATGAAACAATGAAAACTGTACATATTTTTAACTGCAGGCGCTAGAAAAAAAAACCTGTCATGTATTAGTTACTATCTGTCAAGCTTGATACCATCCCATATCACATTGGCCACGGTTAATGTAATCATTCAAGTAACTTTCTATATGTTTCAAAAATCTTGAATAACTAGTTTTATAAGACTATTTTACCGTCTAGTTTTGTCTTCGGGGTCAAAATGATGGAACAAACTTCGCCTGTCTGGTTCATCGTTATGCATGTGTACCAGGGTCCACTACTGCTTAAATCCTCCAGGAGGCGTCTGTTATCTTTACAAACAGAGAGGTCCAAAGTTTAGGGCTGTTGTAAGAGAAACCGGTGGTTTCGTCACGTAGCAAGTAATTTTTTTCTTGCCCTGTTACGTAACAGCTGCAAAAGTATTGGTTGGGGGACAACTTACACACGTGATTACAGCGGCAAGGAACATCACCTCTTGTCTGTTTTCTTTTTTTATTGCTATCATTGTTGTTATTTTTACTATTATTTTTTTTTTATCGAGAAATTCAAAATGGCGGACAGGTGTAAATGATGGTGAACTGCGACCGTAAAGCATTGTTTGTGTTGTTGTTTTGATGACAGCAAAGTTTCGCTTAAAACGTCATTTCCCCTGATAAGTTCCGTTTGTGGCCCAACCCCTACTACTCACGGTCGATGACGGGGAGAAATTTTCAGTTTTTGTAACATTCCTAACCCGAAAGACCGTTTCGTAGTATTTCTTCCCCGTCTCGTAGTAGTTCTTCCCACTTATATAGTTTTTGAAGGAATACAGGAAATCAAGCTTTAAAAGAAACTTTAATTTTGAATAGCAAGTTACATATAAGTGTATATTTACAATACAATTGAGTACTTTTTTTGTACTCCTTGGGTATTTAAAGGAAGACAGCAATTAAATATAACATGTAAGCGATATTTACAGAACATCTTTATCATATCTTCGCTATTCTACTCGGGCTTATTCGTTAAGGTTTTAGAGAAATATTCGAAATGATTGCAAGCCGACACGAATGAAATAATCAACACTAAACGTTAAAGGGGCTTTCTCTCAAGGATATTGCTGTTTTAGGTCAATTCTATGGTGACGTCATTACTTAGTACCTTTACCAATACACAAAATATTCCTGTAGAGTTACAAAGAAGATATCAATCAAATTTCATCGTCAGGAAGCACAAATCATACCATGTCCATCCTTGTCATCCCTTGCAACAAACAACAGGAAACAAGTTCAATGCCTGGAGATACGACTACGAGTACCAGATTTTCTCAATACTAAGTACTACGAGTGCTCGCGCGTGAACCAGCGTCATTTTCGCGGGAAAACGTGGTAGCCGTCGTCACTCTACTACGAATTTTAGGGAAGTGGGGAAAACGAGTTATCAAAGTTGGAAGTTTTATCATTTTGCGATCGGGAGAGCGCGTAACCTCCTTCACTAAAGGTAACATGGCTAACTTTTTTAGTGAAAAATGGAAAAATGAAGCTTTCCGGGGAGTCTATATATTTTGGGAATTGTTGGTTTTCACATGACGTCACTAAAATTCAAACTAAAAACTATCCATCCTACCGAGATTTTACTTTCATGATGCATTAGAGCAGCTGGAAACTAATTGTCAAAGAAATTTTCGGATCAAAAGGGTTTTTGGTTTTGTGATAGAATACGCTTGAATTTCTAAGCTTTTGCGTGACGCGGCATTTCCATGACGGCCAAGAGAGCTGTCATGTAGGTTAAAAAAATGACTTATTTCGGGAAGTTTTACCATCTAAACAGTTCATGTACTGGAAAAAGTGCTATTTTAATGTTCAACAGTTTCTCGAAGAATAAATTCACGCTTTTGTAGCAAAACTCGGTAACAGATGTTTCTGTTGGTTTCCGTCCGTCATGTTGGAGCTCATCCAGGTGAGCACCAGCATGGCGTCTCCATACAAATCTCTATAAATTGGGTAAACATTTCTTCGGATATCTCGTATACGAAATATTCCTCTGACCTGAATCTTGGCGAGGGTCTTTATATATGTACCTCCTTTCATTTCCCAGATTCTGGACTTTATCTATTGAATGGTTTTGATTTTTATTTTCATCTATTTTGAATGGCGTGACACGGAAACCAGCAATAAGCGAAAAAACTTTAAGTCAAATCTAATCTCGTACTTGACTTGTAGCCGTTCTCGCCCTCCAGTCTCAAACTGAACAGAACTGGACCATGTTTTTGGCATCCGATAGATTCGAAAAGAGTTTTAGGCAGCAAAGGGAGTGGCATAACTCCTTCTGAATGGGATCAGGAAAGTATCACGGGGCACCCAACAAGAATATACTTCAAAACCACTTAAACATAGCATTGTTGAACGTATTGTAATATTTAAACGGTAGATATAAGCATATTTTTATCCCCTTAAAATTTTTCATCTGTTCGGATATCCTAGCTGAAAGTCTAATGATCCGAAAATTATAGGGATCAAAACTTTCATTTGGTCTACCAAAAATGGAGGGTCAAAAGTCTGATTGTTAAGTTTCTACGGTGTTTTTCTATTCTCCTTACGGTTTTATAATTCTTCAAATCGGCCATTATTAGATGATACGTGTCTTAAATAAAATATGATTTTGAGCCCCCTATTTCCTTTAAAAATAATGGCTAATGTTTTCCAAGGATATATCAGCGGGAAATCATATAAAACCTGTTTTGAGGGGGTGGATGAAACAATTTGTTGACAATTACGTAAATTATACATACAATTTAGTTGAAAATCGATGCATGACGTGATAAACATGAATGAGTACATTCAGAAGTATATGACTAGTGAGCTTCACTGTAGATTTGTATGTGGTTACTTTTAGTATAGTTAAGTATGATATGAAGTATGCTTATCATGCAAATTCAAAAGAGATCTTACTCGTTCAAAGAGCTTCCTACCAAATTCACTGACAAGGTTAAAATTTACATAGTATGTGAAAAGATGTAATAAAACATTTAAATAACATGTAAATCTTCAAGACAGATGCTGTAAATGATTATTTACATGCTTTTTACCCATTCACTTGTTTTAAGGAATACCTGAAAATGATGCTGTAAATATTTCAGGTGAGACATGTAAATTTAGAGGAAGTTCCTGTAAATTGCTCAAATTATGAGGCAGACAAAATGAGTGAATTTATTATCCCTCTACCACAAGCCCGGACTCGTTTCAAATAAGCCAAAAGATCGGACTGAACCAAGTATTTTGAATTGACAGTGTAGGCAAACAAGCAAATGACATTCTGGAATCCCCTTCTATTGGTTATGCAAATCTCATTAGAACATTTGCTGGCACTTGCGGCGGCACATCCGGGACCAGGTACATACCACACGCCATTGATCTCATGCAACTACAACTACAAGGCGGGAAAATAATCTGACTGCGGCATACCCCTTGCGAAGGATGCTGGGAAAGATAACCGAAGTGACTAAATTCGTAATCACGATTTCTGTGATTGCATTGCAGAGAAATAGGCATCCGATTCCTATTCAATCCCGGTGAATGCGTTTTAACTGGAATTAAAGGTGGTATTTTGCCCTGTTTAGCTACTAGTTTGAAGTTTTGGTCTCTTTTAGGATTCTTCCACGTTGACATTGTATGTAAGTGCGGTTTTATGGACACCAGCGGCGGAATTTTTTTCTTTATAGCTGGTTTGTCATCTTGTTTTTTTTGACAAAATGCGAGTGACGGCACCTTGGGGGCATTCTCTATAAAGTGAACAGGGGGTGATGAAACCTGTTTAACAGGTTTGACATCCCCGTCTGTCTTAGCAACTTCCCATGTAGGTGTCATTGGACAAAACGTTTTCTTGTCAGTTGGGGATGTGACGATATCAAGCTTTACTCGTTTGACGTGCTTTTCCAGATCATTCCATTCCAGGAAAAGGGGCCAATGTGTTGCCTTGGTAGCAGAGGACGTGTCAAGAACTCTCCTATCTGGCTTGATGTCGTCATCTTCGCCGGGGGGGTTCCAAGGCCAGTTATACCTAACTGGTTTGTACGAATAAGGCAGCTTGTCGAACTTATAAACAAGTCTTTGACCTTGAACCTGAAAATAAGCAAACGTTTAAATAGTCTGTGGGGGAAATAAGGAAAGCTAACAAAGTGACATCCGACACCACACTTGAGAGCCGATTGGCACTTATCAAAGACTCAAGGAATCTGGGTAAGATATTCCCTCAGGAGCTTATCTACTATTCCAGCCCCGTATGAACTTAAATAGAGCTAATATAAAAGTCCAAAAATGGGGTTTTGAGTTTAATAATCTATCGTAATGAATTATTTAAATACGTAATTCTTCAACATGATTAACGACAAAGGCCGATACGCAAGAAAACCGAGCGTTCTTTTTTTTTTATATAAATGGTGGAAAACATTTGTTGGAAACTTGAGAAAAATCAAAAGACTCCTAGATAAGTGAAATTCTCGGTGTTAAAAGAACTTTAAGGAACATGAAACTAAGTCACCTTTTTAATAATCCCTTTGTGATAGTAATATCTCAGCGCTCGACTCAATTTATCGTAGTTCATGCTGGTTCGTTGTTTCAACCTCCCCCATTTTCTAGCCACGTCTTCTTGTCTTTTGATTTTGAACTCGCCCTTTTCTTTCCTTGTCCACGCTATCAGCGTCGTGTACCTCTCGTCTTCAAGAAGTTCGAACAAAAATTCCCATAGATGCAGCGTGTTGTTGATTCGACTTGTTTTCTGTTTTTGCCTGGGTGTGGTGTGTTCAGTTGATTCTGTTTAAGGATGTAAAAAAATGACAGTTTAGGCAATACTTTATCAAATTCGACCAAAAACTTATTAATAATAAATTTAATAAGACACGTGGTGCTATGGGTGTTTTAAACAGAAAGAAAAACAAAACAAAATTGTCCTCGCGGTACTTTCATTTGCACTTGCCTTTACAGTCAGATGTATTATTCTGGAGGGATCTAGAGGACGGGGCCTACCCCTTATTTTTAGACCAAACTGAGGCACGATGAGCCGAAAAAAATTCTTTGGAGACCTGCCGCTTATCTGAAGGTCTGGATCAGCCACTGCAAAGGTCGCCTTATACGTGATAAAATTCGTCACGGTATTCACTGGCAAATGCACAATGCCTTTTGAATTGTTTTACTTTAACGCTGTTTATGCTGTTTGGTCGTCCAATTTTAATAGGGCAGTGTTTTTGTTTATTATACAATTATTTACTTCTTGATGGACTTGTTTAGCCAGTGTTTGCAATACTTAATTACTGTATTGTCTTTGAATCCATGCTTAGATGAAGCTTGTATACGTAAAAGATGCTAAAATAAAGCTGTTGTTTTTTTAACAAATTTTCTTTTAAAGTTTATAAGGTCTTGGGCAATGTAACTTTAGCTTACCCTACCATTAGTCTTTATATAATTCTGGTATTATTCTGGTTAAATATGCGGTCCACCCTTTGAAATACTTAGCCTGTCAAAACTTTGTTCTCCCTACCATTAAAAAAAAACAGTTGTGTCGTTTAATCCACTTGTTTTAAAAACAAAAATATGACGTTTCTCTATCATTCGCCCCGGCAGAACAAAATGGTATGTAGCCATGATCAGGATATGCGTTTTTAATGTTTTATCATAAATCACGATCAAACACCAGATTTTCTGCCGTTCCTAAAATGTGTTCTCTTCACTTTCCTCCAAAACACGTGCCATTTTATCTTTAACATGTGAGGTTATCTGGTAACCATCGAAACCGTCAAATAAGCCAATCACAACAGATCTTTCCCTTCGTGCACGCGGCGTGGCCTTTGTTTCTGAACTAAAATAAATTGATGAATTTAGAAAAAATCTTGAAGGGCGACATTTTTGATAAATTACCGAATCTTAATTTTAGTGGTTTCCCTAAAAGAGAGGTCAGAGACTAAAGAGGAAGTTTTCTAACTGTCACTGAAAAATGTTGTTTAAAAAGTCAATTGAAGGCTACGAGAGGAGAATGCGAATACTTAGATGAAAAATACCGACTTGCCCAATTTGAGTTAGTCAATCAGAGAAATCGAGAAAACTACCCTCAGCTGATGAACTTGAAGATCACCTGAGTTATTTTATTCTGGACGTAAGAATCAAGACAAGAAATAAATCAGACGAGCCATCATCGCGGTATAAGAGTATTGAACACCACTTCGCGCCGGTTGCGGGAACCGCCGCATCTTTACAGGACACAGGTTTAAGAAAACCACGAGTTGGATGCATTGAAAGCCAGACAAAATGAAATCAAGCGTCACAGATATAAAAACAGACCAAGAACCACAGCAGCTTTTACTGGTGAGGAGATGGTTCTACTTCTGATTTGACAAACAGTCGCTTGGAGTAGGTTTGCCGCTTGCAGAATACAGTTCGAATTCACTTAACACTTGATCTTGGCCCGTGCGAGGACGTAAAGAACAAATAGAACGTCGGGGGAGGACGTTGTTCTTAAATCAGACATCTACGGCAAATAATATCTTGAGTACTTTGAACACCAAAAATAACAACCACCACCAAAACAGGAGACGATCCTATAAATCAGCGACAGCACCATTAAAGCCAAGAACGTATTCCGCCAAGGCTGCTTTAACTTCTGATCATGACCCGCTACAATTAACGTCTAGGCCTCAGGAAGGAAAGGCGGCCATCATGGCAGGCCCGGATTCCTCTTCTTCATATTTTTCTGTAAATAACTTTAAAACACAATCTCAAGCAGATATGAAAGGGACACTGACCACCAGAACAGGAGACGATCCTATAAATCAGCGACAGCACCATTAAAGCCAAGAACGTATTCCGCCAAGGCTGCTTTAACTTCTGATCATGACCCGCTACAATTAACGTCTAGGCCTCAGGAAAGAAAAGGCGGCCATCATGGCAGGCCCGGATTCCTCTTCTTCATATTTTTCTATAAATAACTTTAAAACACAATCTCAAGAAGATATGAAAGGGACACTGGTTGGTTCAAAGCTCAACTTATGGCGATATATAAACACTTTGAACACCATAATGCAAGACTGAATTGACCAAAGTGGCCAGAAGTACAAGGCAAAAGGAACCGTATTGCAAGCCAAAACTTTAGTGGAAAGCAGTGCAAGACAATCAGATTGCTCAAACAGCCAAAACTAAATACTTCTTATCGGGGAATACATACAGTTTGCTCAGAGAGAAACAGATGGAAAGCAATTATAGCCATTCTATATCCGTCCACAACTAATCAAAGAAAGTATAAACACTATGATTTAACTACAGCCCCTCCGTCGCCCACCAAGATGAATATCGCTTGCAATTCTTCCACTTCATGTGCTGTGGACCTCCCAGTTACTTCAATGAAACTAGATTGGGAGCTTTGTTCAGGGATACTGCATAAGTAAAGGCATTTTCAAGATCAATAATTGGCTCCTGCGAAAATTTCAGTTGAAGGTCCCCAACGCGCAACTAATGAATGGCTTCGACCAGCCATCGAAAACAGTGATCTTCATAGCAACGAACAAAATAAAGGTGGTGTACCATGCAAGCAGATCTGTACATCCTACCCGAAAATATTCCATTTGTATCCAACATATTGGTTGCGAATCTCGATCCTCTCTTTGTCATGACTGATTGAAGTCAGTGTTTGATGGATATTTACTGCATGTGCGTTAACTGAACGTTTGTCATTCAGAACCCTTATGACGAATTGCATTTATAAAACATCCAACTTTTCTTCACATCTCAAAAACACATTGATACTAAATTTGACTTCTCTTCACACATTGTACGTATTGTAATATCTGATTATTGTCATTTTGTCCACTTATAGATACGTATTTTGTCTTTTTGTGTTTAAATATTATCAACACGAGAAGATAACATTCGTCAATATCTCCACCGGTTTCCAAAGTAAAAGGTGTTTTTCTCTAATTAGACTTTTGCGAGGAAAATATGTCATTTCTCTACCCTATTTTCAGAATTAAAAGGTGTCCCTCACACTACCCATTTGTAAACAAAATATTCCGTATATCCTCTATCCCTTTTCACAGCTAAATATATCATTTAATTCTACTCATTTTAAGAAGGTAATATATTTTCTTTTCAGACCGACATGCCCACTAAAAGATATGTATTTTATCATAGTTCTTGTGTTTAGATACTTTCAACACGAGAAGATAACATTCGTCAATATTCTATGTAATACCTTTTGTTTTTCCACCGGTTTTCAAAGTAAAGGGTATTTTCCTCTACCCAGATTTGAGAGCAACATATGTTGTTATATTTCTAGACTTTCACTCGACTAAACGGGGACAGCCATTGGACAGCAGATTATTCATTTTAAAACAAAGTATTCTCTATTCTCTATCTCTTTTCACAACTAAATATATCATTTAATTCTACTCATTTTAGGAGGGAAATATATTTTCTTTACTGACCTATCTTCAAAACAAAGTGTTTCATTTCATCTTCCAATTTACGCACTTTTGCTTTTAGACAACCAAGAAAAATAATTCTCAAAAAGAAAGGAGCCTCCTTACGTTTTTAACTTGTTTTAATGCTACTTTAGCCCAGGACTGGTGTAGTAACAGGAGGACTTAAAAAGGTTTTTCTGAAATTACTTGGATTTCAATTTTCAATTTTTTATGATCGTGACCCAATAACCAAACATAATTTGAAACTTCGAGTCGATCCCAATTGTAGGAGGCCCAAGACAAGCTTTGGGTACTCTAATTTCAAATGTCATAATAAGCAATCATCCACGTGAAAACAACTAAAAAGGAATATTTAGAAAAGAATAGAATTATCAGAATGTTGCATGCACGCCTCATAGTATTGCTTATAATCAGTAATCTTGATATCGTTTTCGATAGACTATTATGTACTCCTAATAAGCTATGGAAGCGTCCTGTCTGGGATTTATGAAGAAAATCACGCGAAAACTACTAAATATGACTATTTGCTAGACATACTTATTATTGCCCATTTTGCTAACTTTTTCCAAGTTGACATGTTCATAGCATTCATTTAGCGAGAGATTCTTCGCAGATCGTGAATTTATTTATTATAACGCAAATTGCTTGGAAATGCCGTCTTCATAAGTTACAAAAGAGATTTTTTTTTGTTTTACGCAGATTATTTAAGGTGTTTGGCAATTTTACAAAATACAATGACCATTGCATTTTTATGTTTTCTCAACTACTAATAATTTAATCCAATTAGTGGGAGGCAAGGCTATACTTGCATGTAGCTTGGTTGCTTTTCCTTCAGCTCGATTACGGAGGCCCTTTAAAATAAATTGGCCACTGGACATTTGCACATAACTTCTTAAATTAAGTTTTCACTAGATTGAATTCTATTTTCTCAAAAAATTAAGAGAAATAGGGCAAGGGTTAATGAACGCTGCGGCAAAGTCACGTTTCTGATAACACTCCCAACAAGGGGCGTTAAGCTCCAATTGACTGCGCTTTTAGGCCTTATTGTACTTATTACATTCCAAAATGACCCATTTCCCTACTTTTTCAACCACTTCAACTAGTGAAAATCCTACCGTTTCATATACCTGAAGCCTGAAAAAAGGAACGCCGGGGCGAGAGTCCTATTATATAACTAAAGTTCTGACACAAACCATTAAAAGAAAAAAAAACTAACCTGTTTGTCGGCGAATATTCTCTTTCTTTACCAAATTGGGATTTCACGGTGAAAATAAAAAGATAAAAGATTTCCTTCCGCCGGAACAGTTCGAATTTTGCCTTGTCATAATGACAATCTTATTGTTATTGTGATTTTTACGAATTGCCGTATTCCGGAATACGAACAAATGGGATTAGTTTTTTTAACCCTAGACATTGCTTGTATAAGAGGTTACTGCGTCAAAACAACTGTACTGTGACATCTGACTCTGTGATTAGCGCATGATATTGATACTGATAGATTGACTCATTTGAGGTCTTATTTGTAAATACATTTTGTCTTATTCTTATCAGCCCAAATTTTCAGAGATTAGTTAGTTTAAGTATTTAAGTAAGTGTTATGACTGACTTATCATTTTTGAAGATTGTTTTGAATAGTTGCAACTTAGTTAATTGAAACTAAAGCATGTAGTTTTGCATGTGAGGAGGGGCACTGTTTTTACAGCTTTGCCGTTAAGCTTTTACACTATAACCTCAATTTTCATTAAAGTGGTTTATTGTAATGATTATTATTTTTGTTATTAAATTTGTTCTTGTTTTTAGTAGTAGTAGTAGTAGCAGCAGCAGCAGCAGCAGCAGCAACAGCAGCAGTGGTACTTTCATTGATATTCAGATGTTTATAGTGTCGACCAATGGTCCAGTGGTCCAAAATCTCGATAGATCACACAGTGTTTGTAAGGGTGTCTTTGTGTTCTCATTCCAGCAGAATAACGTCAGTACAAAACACTCTTCAGAATTTCCATCAGTCTTTGATAACAAAGATTACAAAAGAGAGCTTAAATCGGTGAAAGACTCTTCGAGTTGAGGTCAATTAAAACGCAAAAAAGGACAAGGCCAATATTCAGCCACCTTGACCGAACAAGCTCCGGTCAATATAAAGCATTTTGTTATATGGCCAAAGAGAGAACTTTTTCTTGCGGAACCAAGGCGGGAAATCCCGCTCGAGTAGCCAACCATGATCAGAACACAGGACAGTTTGTTTCATCTTTGTCAGCTCGAGGATTCAATCGTAGAATAAATAATCTTGCTACATTTGTATGAAGTGGTCTGGAGGAGAATGATCTAAAAGAGATTAACAAGCTTTCATCCATAGTTTCGACGGCAAAAGGTACAGAAATTTTGCATTCAGTAAATATCGTTGCACATACAGCTGCAAATTAAGTGGCTACTTTTGAAGTAGTAAAACGATGAGGGCTTTTCAGTCTTTCACTTGGATTTGGATACACTAACAGCCAAGACTTCCATGTTAAAACTAAGCCAAACTAAACCAAACTAACTTTAGAGGGTGACACAACAACAATAAGCTTTATTTGCATGACCATAACAAAGTATTACATCATTGCAAAAGCTACTTGAAATTAATCATTGATTACTTCTAAATTAAATATTCAAAATAATTTGAAAACGTATTAATCATTGTTCATTTCTAACCATCAGTAGGATTAATTATTCCGGGGATGAGTTTGTCTCTCAATTCAAAGCAAGTTGATATAAATGAAATTAATTGGATGTTAACAAAATTGTCAGTAGAATTCATCAGATGTGATAATAAGGACTTATGTGATTGTAGTCGTACAAATGGTATTTTAGGTTCTAGTTTAGAGAAGAACATATCTCTTATCGAAGAAAAACTTGGACAATCTAATAAAAAGTGAGTTTCATCTTCAATTCTGTTACAATTGCAGAGATTGCATAACCTTTCGTCACGTGGTATATTGTCGTATCTACCTGTCTCAATCCTAAGTTTGTGACTGCTTATTCTCAGTTTCACTAATGCTTTCCTAGAAGGGTTCTTTCTTGTTAGATCTAGGTAGGCAGAAGGGCTATAATTCGTTTTGATTTTATAATAAAAGTTAAGTTTTTGTGAATGTTGAAGGGTGTGATTCCAGTAAGATATATATTTCTTTTGCATAAGATCTACAAACCCTTGTACTTCTAGATGCCCGGTCCAACTAATTGGGGACAGAATTTTAAGAAGGTTTGCTTTTGTGAGAGGAGGAAATCGGAACAGTCGGAGAAAAATCTCTCAGATCAGAATAGAGAACCAACACCATACTCATTAGAACCTACGTACTATGACGTCCACAACGAGACTAGATTATAATTATTCGCGGGGGCGCAAATGCTCTCGTCTCTTCTCCATCATACCCTAAATTTCCAGTGTCAAAAATGAGAAATACAGTTTTCGTTTTGTTTGAAAGAAAACGTATTAAAATGTGTTTAACACACTTCATGCTTTATCAGAAAAAAATACTAAATTGATAAATGATGAATTCTCTGAAAATGTCGCTCGTTCTTCATTGAGATCGCTTGTTTTATGCTCGAGACAGTCAATATAGTTCATTTTATCTCATGATCAGTGATATAGTGGTAACATGATTTATCTGTAGCAGGTTTTTCAACGATCTTGAATGAGGGCAGAAAGAAACAATTCGTCCTTTCTTTTCAAGGCTGTCTCCAATCATTCATTATGTGGCGAGTTTAACTTACCTGTCGGCCAGTTCATAAATTAAAGTGAACATGTATTGCAGAGTGGGTATGTTTTAGGCCATTTGGTCATTGGACCCAAGCAGGATTCGATACTGAACAAAGGAAGGGGTCGCCCGCACGTAGAGGCTCCGAGGAACATTGTGGATCCATCAACGGATAGGAGCCGGTTTACCACTGAAAAAACTGGGCCTTTTACAGAGTCTATAATTTATAAATTTATAGACTTTTTCTAGGAGTGCAAATGTTCCGCTCTTTCTCACAGAAAAACAAATTGTCTACAAAATTATTTTTTCATACATTTCATAAACTTTCTTTGTATATATTTATATAGGATGGCTATGAGAAGACCGTGCAAATTTTACATGCGGGATTGAGTGAGAAGGCTGAAAAATTCACAGACTTACCAATAACTCTGAAAAATCTTTGTAAATGTGACATTTATAGAGATTGTCTTTAGTTATTGAACAGTAATTAAGGACTGATTGAGAGCCCGGCTAAAGATGGCTTTTGATTAATATTAACTATTTGATACAGTCTCTGCCGACTCCGCCTGCTTCTTTACTTAATATGCTTTTGAAATCCATAATTGCTTTTAGAGCGTAAATGTCATACGTATACCAGTTTTATTTTTACATAAGTAGTAAGTTTTCTTATTGTCCTACAAATGTAGAAGCAGTTTTCAATTTAGCCTTCAAGACTATTATTGTTTATTTTATACATGACACCACATTTAAGATTTGTCATGTAAACTATCCTTCTACTTAGAACTCGTTGGGTGAATAACATAATATGTTATATATATAGGCGACAAACATATGAGTCCTCAAAAGTTATATGTCAAAATAACAAAACAAAAACCTAATATTAAGTAGTATAAGGAGTTAGGAAATATCGTCTCAATAAACGATCAAATTTTGTTAAAACCAGTCGATTAATTTCGATGTCTATTGCAAATGATGTTCTAAAACTTACCTTCTGCCATGTTGTCCCCAATTAGTGTACCCTGAACGTTCTGTAATAGCGCTTTTCAGATGCCTTCAGCAATTAATAAACCTGGAATAGAAAACTGACGTAAAGCATTTCTTCATTCTCGTGGTTAAAATATTGATCTTCCATCAAAAAATACTGAACCACAATTTACCTCACTTTAATTAATTCTTTTTAGGATTCTATTTTTGTAAAATAGGGCGTCATTTATTTCAATCCATTATAATTAATAAAACATAATTTCCTTGGGACACATTTCTTTTGCAGTTAAATGACTAAATTGCGCAATTACCACAATTTGTCCCCATTTCTCCAACTGGAACAAGAAACCCAGGGATCGAAACTTGAGTTCACTTGGTTTTTCATAATGCTTTTTTAAATTCATTTGCAGACAACAAGCTCGATCTGTTCTTTCTTTATTTATTATTTAAACATTTGGACACTTATGTTGATCCCTAGATTTCCTTTTAATAATAGAGTTAAAAATTTTATTTAACTCTTCTGATTAAAGTGGTTAAGAGCTGTATATTTAGGGGTCTTTAAGGAATGGAGGTCTCTTATATTTATTTATGTCCACCACTATTTTAAGAGGAGTGAACAAATTTGGAAGAAAGACAAGAAAAAGCCTTTTCAAACAACGGGTTGTTTAAATATTGAGTAGTTTTGTCGTCAAATAGGTTTTGAAGATTTCAAGGGACAGAAAATTAATCGTCAGTATTGTTCACGGCTCACGCTTGAGGGAATCTTCCGGGTGAACATAATGTATTAAAAAAGTTCTAAAAATTGCTTGTGTTCATTTTACCATCACACCGGGATTTCTTGTCTCAGGTTGCCAAGTAGTTTGCTGAGGAAGCCTAAAACATGCACCAAAAAGATGTTGCCCTACTTAGCATGTATAGAGCATTTCACTTTTATCCGGTATCTTATACATGTTAAGTAACGCCGTTTTAGCGTGTCCTAACTGTGTTTCAGCTGGCTTAACTAGTTAACTTGTTCCAGGTGAACTACTTTGACTGCACTACAGTTTCAGTGCGCAATAAACATATTTTAATATGTCTGGCAATATTAAAAGTTGATGGCCCATGCATGTACACCAACTCTTTAAAGGAGCCGACTAAGTTGAAAGGTGGAGAAGGGTATTGGAAAACATAACTTGTTCGTATTTATCGAAAAACAAATCAGTAACATAACCGGAAAGGCTGTTAGTAAAGGGTTTATGCATCACGAGTTCAGATGGTCATACTTTGGTAATTTCATCCACGAATGAAAATTTAGAACTTTAATTTCCCTTAACACTGAATGCCATAGCATGGCCTGATCAGAGCTTCGCATAAATTTCTAATTTTGATCAAATCCACCTTGCACATTACATAACAAACTGTAACAAAGGAAAGTTCTGCTCAGTGGCTTTCATTTGAAGTGGTTGCATGTTAAGATATCCACAGCATCAAACGACGAAAGAACCCTTCTAAACTGCATGAAACTTAGTGCTGCGGGGAACTAGCAGGAAACTGACCGGATCCCTCTCAGAAGTTTTCATAAAAATGATCACTGACACTTATTGATTTTGTCCACATACTCAAAGTTTCCACCATATTGCACAACAAAGTAGAACAACTGCTCAGTAGCCTTTTTTCAAGGGAACTTCCGTCCACATATCTAAACATCAAACTACTTTGCATGGACACATTTTTTAGTTTGTTCCCGCTGGTCAGATGAAATTAAGGGAGGTTACACTAAGTTTCTTACTATATACCTGTGCGGTGCGTAATTACCGTCAAACGCTTTCTGCTTCTTGCCTTCCGCTCTGCTATCTCTATGCAATACGCTACAAAACGCACACTAACAAGGGGTCTTATGAGTTCAATGTAGATATTGCTTCAATGATCAGTGCATAATTAAGGCGATATAAAATTTCCGTGTTTCCCTGTCGGACGTGACTATATGCATTTCCGGTTTCTAACCATGGGGTGGAATGTTCTTTGGATAAATATGATTTCCTTGTTACGTTAAAACTCGGAAATGTTTACGGAATGCTGATAATACAAACACTTTGTCACTTTATATCAATTTTATTTATCAGCGAAGGCCGGTTGAGGCATGTTTTTAAGCGGATTTGAACTGTTAACTGTACAATATACGTGCGCATATTTCACAATATCATATAGTGCCAACATTGTGCAATAAATAAATAAACAGATAAATAGATAAGTTTTACAAATATGAGGATTGCATTACAAACTAACAACCAAAGATAGTGCATAGCAAGAAATTGTAGCTTTTTTCGAAAGACAAATATGACAAATGACTGTGAAATTCTAATGATACTTAAATGGAACTTTTACGACTCAAGCTCATGGATACAGTGTCACATAGTGAGCTTAAGATAATAATTATACGTACGATAGATAAATTGCAAAAGGAGAAAATATTCAATGAACGTCAGAAAAAGAAGCGCAACTATCTGCAGTGAAAAATTGCTTTTCCGTGCACTTCATACACGTTTCAACGAATAATGCAGTCCATGATGTCATTGATTTCGTCATAAATTGTATAATAATAACTCGTCATATTGTGTCTTTTAACTTGCGATTCTTTTCTTTCTTTTTTCTTTTCTTTTCTTTTTTTTCATTGTCAATTTTTTCTTTTCGTTTTCAAGATAGCAATATAGTTGCCTCAGAGAAAATAAAAACCTTGAGAATCACTCAGACATATAATTTTTGCAAAAAAACTTTATTCGGTTTGCTTTGTAATTTCCGGCAAAAAAGAGTTGCTATGTGACTCCAATTTCCGATTAAAAATCCATTAAAGTGACATTTAGTGAACTTACTTTCCCTAGTTCCAAAGCAATTGTGCAAATTGTGGGGCTATCAGAGAAAATGGAGGCCTTTTAATGTGTCAGTATTGATCATGAAAGGTATCGTTTTAGTCAGTTTAGTAAGCGAAAGGGACCCCTGTGCTATGAAAAAGTCCGAGTTATGATAACTCATTTTCCATTTGGTTTTTTCAATCTATCGCTTAATAAGATACGACAGTTTTAAAAGTTCATTATTTAGAGAAATGGTTGACTGAGACAATTATTCAGGCTTAGAAAGGTACTATGTTTTAAAAACTCAGCTTTATTTTGGCTCGATCTTTTGTGAAAAATTTACTTGACTCTGGCAGTTTGTGATATGTTTGGTTTCGTTAATTAAGTTGTACAAACATAAAACATCTTAGATAAATACAGTATTGGCCAGTTTAGGCTTTTTATCACGATACTCTCTTTTCTGACTTTCGATCAGACGACGGGTGTCGACCTTGACCGGCTCTGCGGGATTGTTAGGAGCACCCCTGTGGTTGGTTGTAAGCGATTGGTGCATTTCGAACGTCACTTAAATTTGGTGGACTGCAATTTTCATTATTCGTGTTCTTCCCTCGGTAATTCGCTAGCGGTTCATGGTAGCTATCAAATTTTCCGAGACGGCGTTAAGACAGGGGAGAATTTAACATGTTCTTAGTTTTTTCAATTATTATTTTAAAGAATTTAAAACTTTTGTGACAGTGAACTCTTTTTATGTTGCAGCTATCTTTGGATCAGGGCTGACAGGTGGCGATACGGGGCAAATTTATTACATTTTTCTTCTCGTTTTGAGAAGTTGAGAAGTTCGTTTGATCGACATTAAGTCTAGCAACATGGTCCCCGCGTATTATCCTCATTGAAGTGATGAAAAGACCCAGAAGAATCGCTCCAGGTTAAACTCCCGAACACCCACTTTGCTCGTGCATAGAGGACGTAGAGGAATGCGACCTGCACAAACAAAATGGCAGGAAGTATTGAAAGTGGCAAACAAACATCGATATCTCCTATCACAAGGCATACATAAATAACAATGTTTATGGTGATAAACTCGCGTCACCTGCGCAAATGTACATGTCTATAAGGGGAGGCGTGATTTGCTTGTCTGTGCCAAATACCTCGTCAACGCCCACGTGCATGAATCAGTTACAGAGCCCCCGGGCAGAGCCCAAGACATCTATACTTTTTTCTGCACAATTTTGCCAACATGCACGTTGATGGCCGCTAATTACAAACTATGTTTTTTTTTCTTACTTGTAGAGAGGCATTTTTGTAGCGAAAATGTGATTTGCCTCTCAAAAACGAAATTAAGGCACTTCTGAGTAAGTATTTCGACGTCTAAACAGTGTACTTACATTTTAACTAGATGCCCACTTTAAGACTTGACACCCAATTTCCGGACCCGAAAGACTTTGAACTTGTTTATCGCTTTACGTAGGTAGTTGTTTTGAAATCACTAGAAAGAAAATGCTCATAAGTTAAAATCCTCTTTTGTTGTCGAAAAAGTACCGTGTTTAAAACCAAGACCAGTAAAGCCTTCCTTCATACGATCCAAAAGATCCCTCCCAAATATTTGTGGAATACTCTGACCACTATATTAAATCAAGAATACACAAGAAAGAAATCAAAATATTCTAAACGCCTTTCTTGTTTTACCCGTCGAGAACACCAGCGTGCAATACAACAACGAAAGACGTCTTCTCTCACACCGGAAGCATAATGAATAACATCATATGCATACGGGAGTACTGCTCATAACTTGGGAAGTTCTATTCTACATCAGTAAATTAGAGCCACAGAGTACACCATAGCAAACATGCATAACCACAAAAAGGTGCTGTACTGAACTACTTCATCCATGCATTGAAATTTAGAACCTGCAGTGGATGGTAACACTTTAGAATTTTATCCACAGACTCAAAGGTTAGAACCACCTTGTACAGCATAGTAAACAGTACCACAGGAGAGTACTAAAAAAATGATAAAGCTTCTATTGGTACTTAATATATATTTGGGGTTGTTATAATACCAAAAAACAATAACCACTATAACCGATATTTTCCATTTTATGTTTTAAATTTTTGTATTTATGTTTTCTTTTCTATAGTTAAGGCAAATATGCAATTTTTCGATTTTACATTTATTGCATATTTTCTCTATAATCTGTACTGTGTAGCTTTTATTTTACTTTTTGTTTATGTGTAATGTTTCACTTCATCGAAATTTGTACAGTATAATAAACATCACAACATGGAAACCTACTGACTCTGAAGTGAAAATGGTTGCTCACGAAAAGAATATTAACTCACACAAAATTTCACAGTTTAAAACAACATGAGAATTGAGAATTGGCTATCTGAGCAATAACAAGTAGCTCAGATTAATTTTAAACACTTTTTCGCGTGTTTGATATATCTCCTTCAATGATCAATAACTCTTTATTCCGGCCAAAGTTCACAAAATTCTAATTAAATCTTAATGATTTGCATTTATATTTCGTTCACGCTAATGATTTCCTAAGTTCTTTTTCTTTTATTATATGCAGGAGATTCAAAAATTTAACACAACACAGATCTTGTTTTATATGTTCTATAGACCGCCCTAGAGCTAAACATTTTTCACAGAGAGGGGCAATAATTCCTATATCGTCTTCGAGAGAGGTAAAAACAACTTCCATATGGCGCTCAAATCGGATTATCAACTTTTCGTCTAAAATTTGTCCAAAACTAAAATCCCCGTAAATCCGCAGGAAGGAACTTGAAGTAGCACTTCTAACTTTCTCCTAAAAATATCTTTTTAAATAAATGCAGGGATGATTTTATGTTTCTTACGTTCATTTCGGTCAATTTTCAAATGAATTAACTTCTGACATGAACAATTTAGGGAAGATTCATCAAATTTTCTGAAAAGAGCTCCTTAAGTAAAACTGCGAAGTTTGAGAGTTATTTGTTGAAACCTAACTAAGATATAGACCCTCAAAGTTGCGAAATTGTTTAGACGTTTTTATGGTAGGTGCCACAAACTTGCCCCCCAACTATACAAACATCTGTAAATTTTAGCAAATTTGAGGACCAGTAAAAGTTCCCTAGCTTCCAAACCTGGCAAGTTTCATAATTTTGATGCGCGCTTTCCAGTAGTGTTTTTTTTCTATCTGGTCCATGCAAAAAGTTTGAAAAAAACCATGGAAGAATCTACGTGGAGGAACCTTGCATGAGATTGGGTATTGTTTTCTGAAAACTGAGGGTCAGTTAGTTAAGCGAAAGTCTAACTTAGACAACGGTTTAGATCATGTTTGGACCACCAACTCTCTTCTGTTTCTTCCTTAGTGAGACAAACGCTTTTCCAGTTTACGCCATGTGCTATCATGAAACTGTTCACGATAAAAGCGTTCTGCAAACTGAAAATGGCTTAGAACGCGGTTTTGTTAAACAGTGGCTAAACTCCGTTTAAATAACTAACCCTAAAAGTTTTTATGATGGTGCACACTCGAACATAACGACAAATCCTATCGACGCATTTGTTGATAACCAAATTTTAAGACGGTTAACAGAAATCTCTCTTCAAGTTATTCAAAAGTCTTGAAATCCTTAAGTCTGGTGCAATTGCAATCCTATTTCTGCAATCACAGTGATCGTGCAACAGATGTTGCTAGTCTCTGTTGTTCTCTTAATTGCCCGATAAGGACAAGATTTGTCATAATCTGTCTACGTTATCGTTTATTCCGGAACGCGACCACAAACTGAGAATTAATAAAACCCTTGTTGACTTCGTACGTGTTACCCTGGGCTGAAAAATTGACTTTGAAAGCTAGTTCACTGCTGCAAACATAACTCAGTAGAGGCCTTTAGATTCTAAAACGAGTAAGTGGTGGTGCTCGCGCGCGAACCAACGTCATTTTGGCGGGAAAAAGTGGTAGCAGTCGTCATTCTACTACGAGTTTCAGTGAGAATACAGAACTTTAGAAAAGACGACTGTGAAGGCCACGAGAACGTCAAAAGAGTAACTGGAGTTTTAAGCAAACAACAAATTTGCACGTGTATCACAGTTTTGTTGTACATTTCTCTGCCTTCTAAGCACGACTTCGACGTCAACATGCACAATTTCACGTTTTATGGAGGAAGTAAACAAGCGGCGACGAATTTTTCTTTCTCTTTCTAAACTTTAGTGCGGTCCCCAAGAACTCAACGCCAGGACAATTCGCCCACTTTTGACTTTTGAAGCGAAATGGAATAAACACGGAAAGTCTGAAAAAAACGCGAATTCATTTTTAAAGTGACGTTTTCGCTGCCGTCGCCATCGTCGGTGCTAAAGCTCCCTATTTTAGCGGGAAAACGTGGTAGCCGTCGTCACTCTGCTACACGTTTTAGCGAGAATGTCAAAGTGGCGGAAACAAGATATCAAATGTTAGAAGTTTTATTATTTTGCGATCGGGAGAGCGCGTAACCTCCTGGAGTAAAGGAAACAGTCAGAACAGAGCTAACTTTTCTGGTGAAAAATGGTAAAATGAAGCTTTCCGGGGAGTCTATATTTTGGGAATACGCGAAAAAACTTGAAGTCAAATCTCGTCACTCGTAGTCGTCCTCGTTCTCGAATCTAAGGGGGTGTTTACTTGACACCGGGGCGACTTTCGCCCCGGAGCGAGTTCACTCCGGTTCTCTCTCATGGCTCAAAATTTGTTTACATGATACCACCAAAAATTTCATGCTGGCGCGAGTCACCCCGGCGTGAGTTCACCCCGGTTCTTGTACCAGGGTGAGAATTTCACTCCAGTACGAAATCTCGCAACGGTATCATGTAAACACGAAACGACCACCCGTTTCGGTGTGAAATCGGTCTGCCGGTAGACTGGAACGGGTAGCGCATGCGTAATGTTCCCGATTTTGAATCACACGTGCATTTTATCAACATGAAGTGTACCTTTAAATAGCGAGATGTGAAATAACCCAGTCATCATGTAAAGGCGATACGAAATCAAAAAGTCATGTCGGTATGAAACTCGCGCCGGTGCGAGTTTTCTCATGTAAACACCCCCTTAAGGTCTTCATTCTCTAGGTAGAGTCAGGGGGCGCACGCGCACTCCCTATGATAACCTATACGGGGATGCTCCGGCCAAAAGGGGTACCTTTTTCAGGCTTCAGGTATATGAAAGGGTAGGAAAGGTTTTAACTAGCTGAAATATATTAAAGGGTAGGGAAATTTGTCATTTCGGTCTGTGAAATGACCTCAAAACAGATTCACTTTATGGCTGCAAAAAAGTCGAGAAAACGTTCTGGTTTTGTGGGGTTTTGGAGGGTTTCAATGGGGTTAACCGTCAGCCGTCAAACGGCCTAAAAATTAACCGTCAACCTTCAAAAACAGTTAGTTTTTTACCGTCAACCTTCAAAAATGCAGGTTAAGATTAACCGTCAAAGGTTTCAAAGTATTTCAGATCTTACTATTTCAGTTAATCACCGAATTCCGCCTCCTAGAGAATTTCTAAACTGCAAAAGCTAGTTCCCATGTTCTCAAAACACTCTTTCTAGACATTACAATTTAAAACCTTACAACCTGCTTATATCTGAAAATATTTCGAAATTTTATAAATGAAAGGCCAAGACAACCTTCGATTCAACACACATCAGTTAATATTAACTCATACAGAAGTAAATAAACAACTTTTGGACTAAATTCCCACGTAATAACCGTCAACCGTCAAAAATTTAACTATCAGCCGTCAAAATTGGAAAAAATTAACCATCAACCGTCAAAGTTACCAGTCCATTGACACCATCTTCTTCATATTTTGAAAACAGTGCATTTACAGCAGTTAAGAGGAGTGCAAAGTTTTAAACAAGGCGTGTGAAAGGGGTATCATTTGTCAATATGAGGTATACGAAAGGGGTACCTTTTCTATCAAAAATGGTTAATAAAAGGGGTTGGACCTCCGGCGGAGCCTTCCCGTATAAAACTTTGTTGAGTAACCCTCCACCCCCCCTCCCCCCCCTTCTCCGACGGGTAGAGTGGGTACCGGCTTCAATGTTGCCCTTGCAATGGCGTTGAGGGCTGAGGTAATGGGGGGAATGAAAAAGGGTGTGGGTCAAGAATTTGCAGCCTAAGATCTCCTTTATATAAACACACCGGGTCCAAGAAATCTCAACAGCATGAAGTAATTTGCAAAACAAAGAACACGAGATTTAAAAGGTTAGACCACACACTTGTTAACTTTTCAGCTAAATACAGTGTCAACAAGCTAGGTATATAACTGACTGAAATTTCAAAGTAACTAAAAACTGCCGCTAAGAGAGTTCAGGCGAAAACAAAAAACTAAAAAGGACATAACGTGAGCCTGAGAAAAAATATAGAAAATTAAGGAAATGCATTTGCTCCTTCTAAAATCTTAATTTCTTTGAAAGTTTCACTCAATATGCCCAGAAGAATTGTGTTTGTCTTGGACGTTTTTTCGCCAAAAAATTATTATTATTTTTCGATTTAAAGTTTAGAAGTCCTAATTTACAACACTGATAGACCCAATAAAGAACGCAAAATAAAGTACTTAAACCTTGTTTTTACCACCCTGGGAAGTCTAAGACAATACAACTGATTACAGGAAGGAACTCTTCAATCACAAAGAGATTCATCAAGACGTTCAAGAGTCAAACGCACTAAAATCCCTCTTGAAACGTTGATTGTCTTGTCAAAGAACATAATTTTTTGGGAAAAAAATTTATTTAGTCCTTTGTTCCTTCTGTAGGGACAGAGTCAGCATACCAGCAAAATAGGTGGTCGAAATTAGCGACTGAGATGTAATTGATAGGTTCACTTATTTGTTACAAGTTCCCCTTACACTGCAGACATCTTAGCTAGACTTAAGAGCAGTGGGCTTTATTAGTACACGTAAGAATTGTTAGAAAACTCTGATGGTAAGGATAATTACGTGGTAGTTAGCGTAATGTATTTCAGTTCGAGTTTGCTTGAGGATGAATCACTAAACCGCGACCTTTTGAACGAAAGATGTAGTTTCTTATGCTGTAAAATGTGGTTTTATTTTTTGAGACTGTGGATGAAATCCTTGAGTGTCACCATTCCAATGAAAGCTACTGAGCAGTACTTTCCTGTGGTACTGTTTATTATGCTTTACAAGGTGGTTCCAGCTTTTGAGTCTGTGGAAAAAATCCCTCAAGTGTGACCATTCCAATGAAAGCTACTGAGCAGTACTTTCCTGTGGCATGTTTATTATGCTTTACAAGGTGATTCAACTTGATTAAGGCTGAAAATGAAATTCTGAAGTGCCACCGTTCAAGCAAAAGCAGTTGTTGAAGACCACTTTATCATGACGGTTCCTGGTTTCGATTTTTTAGAATCTAACTAAAAGACGTGCAAATGCAATGGATCAATGAGCTCTTTTATCTAAATTGAAAACAGAGAAACGAAAGTCTTTTATTAACAAAATTAGTGTTACAAAATGAACAAACCAAAGCTTTTCGAGTATTATAAATCACTCTTTCACTGATTCAAAATTAAAGTGAATGACCTCGTTTTTTATTCAAGAAAGTAGAGATAGTCCTAACCTCATTTAATCCCCCCATGTCTCGCCCATACTCCCAAATTTTCTTTCAGGGATGTATTGTACGAATGACCACGGTTGTTAACCATTTTTGGCTATCAAGCTCATTTAATCAGTCAGCTATCAACCGCTGAAAATTTGACTACCGTTGCCTAAAATGCATGGCCGATGAACTATAGCTTCCTTAATAACAGTTGCCAGTCTCAATGTTAATATTGCACTAAGTGTTGGTAACCAACAACCAACTACATGTGAGGGAGTGAATGCAGAGAAAATCTCCACGAGATGATCAGGTAGACTATAGTCTAGCACAATATCCCAGACTCGTAGATTTCCCTCTCTTTTTACGTGGTTTGAGTTAAGTCACGATAATGATACAGTCGAATTTTAAATGCAAGTTTTTTTCTAATTTTCCCAGCTGTTAAATTTGGGGGGTCAAGTGTGACTCAGCGATACTTGTTTAAAGTGTACATGCAAAGAACAAGCGGCTATTGACAGTTCTTAAGTTCGAACTTGACATGGAAGGGTGGATCATGGAATAACTGTTCTTATTTTCGGAAACTGTAAGCGAAGATCTCGTCCACTGCAACAGACGGATGATAATTTCCGCAATTCAGTTTTACGGGTCCCAAAGCCGAAGTAGTATTATGGAAATATAGCGCCAATTATATGCGAAATGTCTTGATCAAGTCTTTGAATAGCTAAATCTAAAAGAACACCATTCAGTCAATGTTGATCTTCAAAACAAGCCTACCTTTTCCTCCACTTCTGAGCAGACTAAGAAGTTAAAGTTTTTCCACCTCAGTTGAAAAACTAGGCTTCAGGTGAGGGATTGATGCACAGATGAATCGTGCAAAACATTTAACTGAATGATATGGTCTGATATTGTTGACACGCTGTACATCACACTTCTAATCTTTATATTGTAGGCCAATAGTCAATGGCGAACTGTGGATTGCTCTTTTTGATTGGTTAAAAAACTTCTCACGCCAGTTCCGTTTGATTAGGGCGGGCCTCTGTCTTTCTCAGGCAGATGACAAGTCTGGGAATAGAGTTCAGTGACCAATTTTAAAATCCTTCTATTTTTTTCAACGCCAAATTGCCATGGAAAACTGTACTACCCCTTCAACTTTTGAAGCATTTTAGAGTTTTCAGAGAAGCATTTCAGAAGTAGTATGTTTTTTTTCGACTGATCTGGGGCTTCCATACCTTGTAAGGCATATTAGCAATCAAAACTAAAAGAAAGTGGTCGTTGCAGTTGTCACACTATCGGATTTCATCCACTTTATAGAGCGAGAAGTATGGGCTCCTGTCAGTAGCTTTTATTCACCCTTTAGGATTTCACCCATTACTCAAAAGTTTAAATAAACAGCACACAGCACAGGTTACGCAGCCCCTCTGATGATACCACATGTGAATCCTGTAAAATTACAGTGTTTGTATGGTGAGGCAATCAGCTATAATACTAAAATTTGTTAGTAGTAGGAGAGAAAAAAAGTCAATGGAACTTACTCTGTAGTAAATAAATTGATATTTTTTTCTTAATTCTCATACAAGGTTTTGTGATAATATTCTCAAATTCTCCCTCCATGTAATGAATTACACAAGGGTGGTAAAAACCTTTGAATGCAAGAGGTCCAATCAACGCGTAAATAAAACCGAATGGTTCTTTCTTGTCAGATCTCTCACTTGAAGTGGTAATTATAACAAAACTGAAAGCAAGGCTGGCAATACGGCAAAGGGCCGATAGATTCAAGGCTAGTATTTCCAATATTGGCTCCAAATAAATCAGCCCTTTGCCGTAATGCCAGCCTTACATTCAGTTTTGTTTTCCTACACAAGGTAGGTTATAAGAAATGAAAGTCTCTGCCACCATCGCTCCTTTTCCGTCGACATCACTAGCACTTTTCTCCTAAATTTGATGGTGGATCTAAAACGTTTGCGTTTGTAAATGAAATCCACTAAGCTTACCCATTCAAATGAAAGCTACTGAGCACTACTTTCCTGTGGTACTGTTTATTATGCTGTACAAGGTTGTTCTAACTTTTGAGTTTGCAGATGAAATTCGTAAGTGTGCCCAATCAAGTGAAAGGTACTGACCAGTGTTTTCCAGTAAAACTGTTTATTATGCTGTACAAGCCGGTGGTTCTAACTTTTAAGAGAAAAGACCAAAACACCTTCAAATCAAAGGAAACCTGGCTATCTAGCAGTTTGCGATCATTTCGTTCCGTTCCCTTTTAGGGGGTAGGGAAAGGGAGGTGGTTTTCTTTGGTTTGCTCCCTTGTTTCATTTGTTTGTGATGTTATGTTTATACTGCATCCCTTGTGTAAGAAATACCTGAGCAAAACCGTCGGATGAACATTCAATTTAAACTTTTTAAATATATAATATATTTTTATAATTTTTTATAATATATACATTTTTATAATTTTTTTTGTGAGCAAACAATCATTATTAAAGCAATATTTAATAAACTTTTTACTTGTTTCCTTTGATCAGGAGTCAAAACCCGTACATGTCGAGTTCGACGTCGGACAGGAGTCTAGTCTTAATATGCAAAAACTGAATCGCATCTTATTATATCATACGTTATGACCAATCCGCTTAATCTACTGCTATGGCTGCCATTTAAAATCGAAAACACCTCTGATTCAATTACAAGCGCTTAAACTCACCTGCTTTTGAACAAAGCTATTCAGTTAACAAACCGTTAGCTCTTGCCCGTCTTTCTAGCGCCAATGACGGGATAGAAATAAATCGCCACTAACAGCTAAATTTCAATACGTTTCATTACATACCGCTTTAATTCCTTTCGTGTTATTCATAAAAGGCGTTGGCGATGTATACATGCGTATACGAATTCTTGGACTTGACGTAAATTACCCACCCAATATTGACTTCCGTTTTCAAATTATGCTCTGGCTTTGCCAAGGATAACAGAATTTATCGCATGGCCTGCCTAATGTCACAGAGGCAAAAGAATGTAGAATACCGATTTCTCGAAAACTCGATTTTTTTTTTAGCCTTCGAGTAATTCCAACCCATTTCCATTTCCCCATGTGGTTCGAAAAGTCGGGACAGATAAAAACAGGAAAAAGTTTTTAAACCTAATCACCCCAGTTAATTTCATCTCCTGGGCTACCCCGCTGAGACAATCAATCGTCCAAGTACCCAGACTTAAAAGCGTGACCATGCATCTTATTAAACTCAAAATTAATCACATTACCATAGAAGCAGTGATAGCAATACATTTGGCAAGGCATAACTTTTAATCATTCATTCAATGATGGAATCTCATCACTGATAAACTGGTTCTTTCGGAGTCTGTATATGAAATCCTATAGTATTACCATTCAAATGAAACCTCTTTGACTGCACTTTCACATGGTACGATATGTTCTCCTGCATTTTATAAATTAAGATTCAGAAATTTTGTGGAATTTTGAGTTTGAGGGTCCCTGAAAAAACCGATTGCCTTTCAGGGTGAGGCCCTGTTCACACTAGAATGTTTGGAAATTACGTATCCTTTTCCGTCCACACGTACGCGAAAGCTCTAAAGGGAGAGGACTTCTCTAAACGAAGAAATCTTCGTCCTGTGGACATATTATCTCGTTCCCAAGTTTTTTCCCTACTCTCCTCTAGTTCTTCACTCGCTGAGATTGGTGGACAGCGCATGCGCATAAGTCTGTATGCCAATGCGTCGAAACATTTCAAAGGTTCGTGTTATGTGAACATAGCCAGGAGCCCACGATGACGAAGCACGAAATTTATTAAATGTTCTTCAAATGCATCGCTTTTTTAAACTGGTTTGCGTTATTTTATTGAATTGATTAATGCATTTCCTTCCGCTGAGATCTCTGGAACCATCGAAAAGTACATTCCTTTCCGTACGACATTTTTTTGCTGTAAAACATTTGAGAGAGAAGGGTAATTAAAACAATGCAAGATTAAAATTTTGCCAATGAACACAGCTTGTTTTAGGTGTAGATATAGATTACGGTATAAACGTGCTTTCAAGTCAACTTTGCTAAGTTTACACTGACTATAAAGGAGAAACCAATGAAAATAATTAGGAACTGTTGAAAGCGACATAGCCCATAATTTATTTTTAGCTGAAGTTATCGCCCATTTTTTTATCTTTTATTCTAGCACTGAAAACCAAAAAGAACTTCAAATTATAAGTGCCTTGGGTCTGTTTTGAAGCAGATATTGACGTAAGTGCATTAGGAATGGCACACACTCAGCTATTTCGCACGATGCCCCAAGTCCGTTACAAAACTGAGGTGTAGATACACATTTAGATTGTTGGATTGACGGATCGGTAGATAACTGAATTGGCCGATAAATACCCGAATCGCGGTAGATCGATGGTGATGGTTCCATGGATCGATGAATCGATGGTACGTGAACCTTATGGAACCACGATGGAACGAACAATCGCTAGCTCGATGGAGAAGTAGAAAGATGGATCCATAGATTGGCAGAATTAACTACAGAATCATAAAAAGCGCTCGAACAGTTCTCGTAAACTTAATTCAATTAGTTTTAGGGGAATTTTTCGAGCGCTTTTACGTGGTCAAGGTTAGGGTAAATTATTAACTTCCGTCACTTTTGTGTTTAATCACCACTTTTATCACACATTGTGGGTGTCCTAACACGCGATTTACGTTATACGGGAGGTCTTCCGTACCTTGCTATACCGACCGCACTTAATTTTTTTTATTAGGCTTAGTTTAGGCAGCCTTAAAACTGACCTTTGGGTTCTAAACTCTTTGATCTTTTGCGCACAATGTTTCGCATGGTTTTGACCATTTGTACAACTTTTTATTATTTCATAAGCTTTCAAAAAAGGCAAGCCAATATTCGAAATTAAGCGAAGAAAAGGTGTCTATACAAGTGTTTATAAGTGTTCAGTACAAGTACATAATGAGTTTGTTTTTCTGCGAAAAACAAACCTTTTAAGACGATCGATCAATATAGGTTGGCTCCAACAACACGTTCTTGTGTTTATGCACGTCTCTTCAGATTACCTAATGTACTATAATAAAAGTTGAAGTGGAAGTTAACAGAATTTGAAATTTTTACCAAGTCATTTTTGAGCGTCTGGTGTAAAACGGTATTAGCGAAGCAGCAGCCTGTATTAAAAACACCAGAGGAAGATCCTAGCACCATGTACACCGTCTGTCTTCGCTAATACGTTTTCAAATTATTTTGAATATTTAATTTACAAGGAATCAATGATTCATTTCAAGTAGCTTTTGCAATGCTGTAATACTTTGTTATGGTCATGCAAATAAAGCTTATTGTTGTTGTTGTCGCTAGGAAGATCCTTGTACTTGGGACAAACTAGACAAAAATGGCGGCGCGTCTTCAGTGGCTAATCACGGTACCGTAATAAAGGCCGATCATCTCGTTAGGCGTTACCACGAGCTAATTATTGTGATAATTCTGCTGAAAGGTAGTTAATTATTAACGCCAGTAAAAAAGAGTATCAGGGACGAAATTGCAGTTTTGTCGCCAGCCATTTTTAATTCCTTCTCGAACCTTCTCTGCTTGGGCACCATACGGAACCACCATACGGAACTAAATTTTTTCTTGGTGTCGTCACGCAACGCTCCTCGTGGGGAGGAGCGTTGCGTGATGACACTAAGAACGGCTGTGTAGCCGACTAAGGCAGTGCTTGACCTTTCGTGATACGCGCTATTCAAACCCAGGCGGGCAATTTCTGCATGTTACAGCTAACTGGAAGAGGGTACCTGTTTTACAGTACGTTTGTCTGTAACCAAAAGCAGGGTTACATGCTTCTGGTTTAACTCATTGTCGCGAACTTAAATTCCACCCTAAAGGTGTCGCGTCAATTGTTGGTTTTCACATGACGTCACTAAAATTCAAACTAAAAAACTATCCATCCTACCGAGATTTTACTTTCACGATGCATTAGAGCAGCTGAAAACTAATTGTCAAACAAATTTTCGCTTCAAAAGGGTTCTTGGTTTTGTGATAGAGTACGCTTGAATTTTGTAAGCTTTTGCGTGACGCGGCATTTACATGACGGCCAAGAGAGCTGTCATGTAGGTTAAAAAAATGACTTATTTCAGGAAATTTTGCCATCTAAACAGTTCATGTACTGGAAAAAGTATTATCTTAATGTTTATGAGTTTCTCGAAGAATAAATTCACGCATTTGTAGCAAAACTCGGTAACAGATGTTTCTGTTGGTTTCCGTCCGCCATGTTGGAGCTCATCCAGGTGAGCACCAGCATGGCGTCTCCATACAAATCTCTATAAATTTGGGTAAAACATTTCTTCGGATATCTCGTATACGAAATATTCCTCTGACCTGAATCTTGGCGAGGGTCTTTGCATATGTACCTCCTTTCATTTTCCAGATCCTGGATTTTATCTATTGAATGGTTTTGATTTTTATTTTCATCTATTTTGAATGGCGTGACACTGAAAACCAGCAATTGTGTCTGTGTGCGCAGGTGAATATCACTTTCCTAAATTAACTAAATAGAGGTTATGTATGAGGTGTCGCGTATAAACGTTAGGCTGATTTAGCAACAGAAAGGGAACGTCAGTTGACGACGGGAAAGTGCGCGGAAAGGACTAAACACGACTTCCGGTGCCCTTAATTTACCCGGGAACTGGGGCGAGTTTCAAATTTAAACTAATCGATAAACTGACACCACCATATAACAGGTCACGTTGAGATTGGTTATTTGACCAAGTTTGGTGCTCTAAGGTTGAACAGGGATCAAGTTATGACTCTTGAATCATGGTAGAAAAGATCCATAGAAACGCTTTCTTAATTTTGTGACAGCGTTCCCCAAAACCATATAAACTCTTAATTTTTCTGTGATATTCCTAATAATGGACAAACATAGTGATCTTCGAATTAGTTCCTTCCAAATAGTAGATGCATAAGGAATGTTACAGTTTAACAGAAAAACTCTGATTTTAATCTGAACAATGCACCTCCGCACTAGGATCGTCTAAATTGGTACTACTCTATCTGGTTTCAGATTTTTTGTTCCATCTATCGAAACTGCTTTTCGATCGCAAGAACATGCTCCTCCATCGATAAAAACGTCGCGCGTCAAGGTCAGTTCAGGAAAAAGTTACTGATACTTCTCCGATGTTCCATGCAGCCACTAAAGGATTGATATATTAAACTCAAGTTCCACTGTAATTCTAAATCCGTAATTAGCGAAAACGCGTGCATTTTCTCAATGTACCATGTGTATGTGTTTAGGGCGCGCTTCTCAGCACTTGGGAATTCATAACTGTCTTCTGAATTTATTTGGGTCAAATTCCAGATAATTTCAAGTTGACGAGTCCTAGTATAAGCCACCACTAGTTAAAGAGCTACTATTTTTGCCGTTATCGAGGACGTCGCAGTTGTCGTTGCCTCATGCAGCCCGCTAATTATTCAGGCCACCATTGTCTAGTTTTCTTTAGGGCCACTGCCAAACCAAAGGCCATGCAAATGACTTGTTATCACTACTTCAGTGAAATCTGGCACCATCTACAGAAAACGTCCAAACAGCCCAGACATATCAATGGATGGACTAAAAACGGCTCTATACACTGTGGTGATGCATTTACCAAAGCATGTTCACTTGGTTGAGTTTGTTACAGTTATTACAAAAAACGCCTACATCTTTTAAACGCCTCCCATCAATCAAACGCTCTAGTTTAGACTCTTAAAATTATCGGTATTGACTCCAAAAGTTTGTGTTTGAAATTAGTTACTTAGCAAGTTAGTTATTTAGTTAGTCTGGTGGAGCGTTAGCTCGGACAACATGGATTCTCCGGATCCCTCAGCAGTCACTTTGGTCTAGCATTGCCGTTTTGAGTTCACCGATGGTGAAGAACCGGACGTCCTCGAGCAAAATGTGTACCTGGTCATAGGTCTTCCTCAGCCTAGTCCCTAGGCGTTCTCGGCGCGGTCAATCCTGGACTCTACCGTGAGCTGTGACGTCACCGAGAGATATTCGCCGAGATACTCGTTCTCTCGGCCGCTCTTTCCCAGACTTCGCGGGGACAACGGGTCAAGAGAGAACGCCTAGGGACTAGGCTGGGTCTTCCTCTCTTATTTGTGGGTGTTGAGGCTGCCACAACACAAGCTTTGATGCGGCTTGTTCTTTAGCCCAACACAATGCCCCGAGCAGCATGATACAGAGTACCACGGGCAATATAACCACTGACTTAAAGAAATTTATACATAAATCTTCGTTTAGTGCCATTGATTTAAGTCATTTGGATTTTTTCCACCCCCTTTTTGTTCTTTTCTAGCATAGTAGCAATTCCAGGATGGTGGCCGTTTGAGATTGGGTGATCCCCACGTCAAGCGAAGTCATTGGCTGGCTTTACACTAGGCTGTTTTTAGTAAGACTTAGGAGCTGCTAAGTTTTACTTAACCAAAAATGGGTGTGTGAAGGCCTAAAAAAATCTCAAGACTTTGCTTCTTATCAAATTCGGAAAGTTGAAATGATTCAAGAAAGTTTCAAGCGACTTGAAAACCATCCTTATGACCGATTTAGCTGACTTGCGGTTGCTTGCGGTTTCTTGAGCTTTGAGAAAGGCGAAACATGTCAATCAATCTTAATTATGTTTCCTTGGAAACATAGCCTTAAGTTAACCGTGAAGGAAAAAAGAATCGGTTGTGTGTGAAGTTTTATTTTACTTGAAGTAATCAAACTTTACTTGTCTTGAAATATTTCTTAGCTCCAGACTACCATTGCCTCACTCAACATCCTCATCTTGACTTTTGCTGACGTGCTACGAGCACAGTAATTTTCCGCATTTCCATAAGTTCAATATTCTGAGAATTACGGACCCGATGAGACGGTGTTTGGTGAGGGAGGGTGGGTGTGGAGAGTGTTAGCATTCACCCTCTGGCCCCGGAGTCTCATCTTTGCTGACGTAATTGTTTACGTTTGAAATCATTATCGCACGGTCGAGTTTGCGCAAAAGATCTTCACAGTTTGAGCTCTATCATGATATAAACTGGATATAATTAGGGAAATGTCAGCCATTAACAACATGTAAAATTTTTGGGTGCCACAAGTGCATTTTGCGACATCGAGTATAATAACTCCTTGTTAGCGAAGACAACAATCGTTCAATAATTTAAAATTAAACACAGCTTTTTTAGCTATTTTTTATTTACAACTGATAAATAGACACCTAAACATTGACAATTTTATGTACAAAATATGGTCTCATTTTATCTAAACTTAAATTAATATTCATTGTCTTCAGACCTGTCTCATTGGTCAAATAGTTTAGCTCTGTCAAATTCAGAGTTCTAGATTGCCCCTAACTCTTGAGTCTGTGAATGAAATCTTAGACTGGTGTGACCATTTGCCACTTTAGAAATGACAAAGAAAATGGATTCCAAATGCGTCCCGCAGATGTTTCTGGGATCGTTACTAGGGACGCGCCTTTTATCACGGTCCCTATAATAACAGCCCCAGAGGCCTTTGCAAACGTTTACTCAGTCCAGTTTCCATCTCGTTTTCTAGAGTGGCAAATCTTGGGCCCACCTATCCCTCCCCTACGCCAAACATTAACACTTATTTCTCACTTGGGGCAAAATGTTGGCCTAGGAGAGGGGTAGGTGGGCAGTTTCCCAGAAAAGTATAATGATTCACAATCTTTTGGCTATTTATTACTTCTGAACAAAGCGAGAACTCATTTTCAGTTCTTTTGCAAAGTACGTTTGGTTACGTTTGAACAATGATTTTGGCCACAACCAGGATTGAAAGCTCTGTCATTGCTTCTGTCTAATTGTTATTATTAAGCCTATAACTTATTTCCTAAGTCTTACAGAACATAATTTTTATCTCAGTATTAAACACTCGTTTTCAAATAAGTGCTGACGGCTTGTTCTGTGAAAATAAACAAAACAAAACTCAGATGATGTGTTCACACTTGGGTTAGAAAGAAATTTTTGGATGGATAAAACGATAAAAGGCTATCTATTTTTGAATATATTTACTATTGAACGCGATTAGTACAAAGTTTTGATCGATAAAAAAGATATGTGAACAATTTATACAGTGTCCAATCATTCTTTCAAATATGTTCAACTTCTTGGCGGATTTCTTTAAAAAGAAATATTAAGTTCAAAATGAAGCCATTTTTTCAAAGTTACCTATTTACTACGTTAACTCGTGATTATTTCTATTTCTTGACACACGAAACACGTTAAAAATAAAATGATATCATCACTTATTGCCCAATCAGCAACATTCTTTGTTTAGGACTTGATGATCTCAATAGGACGGCATGCTGGGATGACGCAAGGAAAAACATACGGGTAAATTGAAATGGGACAGGTCATGTGATTAGGACTGACCAATGGGGCTTGAATGATCCTAAAACCCATCGAAGCCGTGGTAATGCTTGTCTGTGGCAACGTGACGGCCGCTGTCCGCGCGCATGGCATCACGGGAATGGCCGCTCCTTCCTTGTTTTCCACTTCCTGTATCTTTACCTCTCCGTCTTTCTTTGTTTCTTGTGTTGTTGAGGGAGCATTGATGTTGGTCTGGGCGGGAACGTTTTGTGGAGCAGGCTCCTTTGATTTTCCAAAAGGCGGCTTCACAAATTTGTAAGCCAGCCTTTGACCATTGACCTAGATGTGAGAAAAAAAACCGTAAGGTCTTTACATAATTAAACCACTTGTTTTGGACGCTTTACATTTAGTGAGTGATTATTTTAAGCTTATTGAATTGCATGCAGAAAAATCTCGCATTTTCAATACACAAAATTGTCAGAATTCCTTTTCGCAGTGTACGCTTGGGCAACCTGTGTTCTCGCATTTTATACCTTTCACCCACTAAACTTAGGCAGCGAAAGAAACGTCATACTTTGCATACCTTCTTAATTATTCCCTTCTGATAGTAATATCTTAATGCCCGGCTCAGTTTGTCATAATTCATGCCCGGCCTGTGCTTTACGCTGCCCCATCTTCTCGCGACTTCCTCTTGATTTTTTAGTTTGAATTCTCCCGCCTCTCGATTGATCCAGCAGATCATGTGACCACATTTCTCGTCCAATAGGAGATCGAGCAGAAACTCCCAAAGGTGAACAGCAGTTTTGTTAGGCTTGCGTAGAGTTTCTGGAGAAAGGAAATTTTGTACTCGTTTGAATGCTTTAAATAAATCCTATAATTATACTTAAATATACTGCACTTTCTTAGATCATATTTTAGATTTCATGTTTTGTAATAAAATTTAAAAAGGACACATTTTCAGCGTATTTCTGTTTACATAGCGTTCAGAAGTTTTCTTTTTACTTTTTCAGTTTCTAGGAAAATGAAAGATCTCAATTTGCTTAAAAAGAACATCATCAATGATGATCATTTTTTCAAGGTAAGGTTTTTTTTCATTTTAATTTCTTTTGATAAGGATTTCTAATCTTTTTTTAAATAAATAAATAAATTCAAACAGGCTAGAAATGTGAGTAAAATATCAAATAAGTCGATCTTGCCAAGACTTGTTAATGTTTTGTGACCTTTTCTGGAGACTGTAGTTTATACAAGGCGAAATATGGATATTGGCAGACTGCCTTGAAAAACAGAGTCCGTTCAACTTTTTTTAGAAAGAAAATAAACTCAGGACGTAATCATGAGACCCCAATCCTGATAAATAAAAAAAAATAAATAAAAATTCACAAACGATTATTTTCTTATTTACATTGGGACATTAAACCGGATTTTAGAGATCGTGTTAGTTGTCACGATAAAGCAAGTTTTATATTATCACAAAACTTACCAAAAGACATGATCCTCGTTAATCCGAATTTCGCTGAGCTGTGTATTTGTCTTCTTTTCTGAAAGAAAGGAGGAAAAATCCTAAGGGATTGTTATTTTCTTCAGTTTTGTTTAGTCTTACAGTAATCCTATGCCCAGTTAAACCTGTATGGTGATTGTGACACGCATGTGACCAGAAAAAACTGTTACAAGTCCAAGAAAATCATTTTTCCGGTATTCCCGAGTGGAGTGTTTTAGAAACCGAGTTTTCCTAGTTCGGCTATTAATCGGAGATTTCCGATCTATCATGATAAAACCGACTAAAATGTCCGTCGACTTGAACATGGCCACCCACAGAGGATAAACTTCATCCCGTTTATACGCGTAACATTCCACTTCTGCCCTTTAATTTCTGATTGTCTTCTTCTTAGTTCAGCTAATTTCTTTTCCTTCTTCTTTTATTTTCATCTTAAAAAGAAACATTCCGTCAAAAAGTGGAATAAGCAGAAGTTTCATTTCTTTCAGACCATAACTTTTGTTGTACCACAAATATTATATTTTACATAAAAACAAAACCGAAGTGAAGCAATATTTGCGCTGCGCGTGGTCTATTGTTTCATCGCTATTCAAACACTTGAGGACCAAGGCGGAAGGAAGTCTGATGACCTAAAGCGACCTATTTTATCTTTTAAAATATGCAGGCAGATTGCTTGTGGGTTTTTCTTTGGCAAAAGGACGCCAGGATTATTCTTTGACAAAACGTTTTCGTTGCATGCGATGGTGCAAATTCAGTGCAAAAATTTAAAAATAATATAACAAAAATTCATACCGAGTGCAGAGCTCCAAAATGGAAAAGAAATAAAATAAGTTTTAATTAACAGCCGTTCTTTTAATTGCCGTTTGAAATAAGTTATTTACATATGAGCCACAAGGACTTTTCTTTTATATCCACAGTTCTGACTAAATACCTTTCGCAGAAATTAGTAAAGAAGTTTTGTACGGCAAGCAGGCTAATTTTCGTGATCCCCCGCGGTGTCGTTAAGAACGTTAAAACTTCCGGTGTTGTTCTGAAGTTGTAAACAGTCAGTTCTCCATAGTTTCTACCTCATAAAAGGTTTTAATAAAAACTTAAGGATCATTATTAAGGTACTAGCTCTTATGGTCTTTGAGGTTTGTGAAGAAAAACTGCGATTCAAGGATTCAAACCTGATTCGACCATTGATTAGCAGAAAAAATGCCCTCTGTGTGTTCTTAGATTTTCCGGTTCGCCACTCACCCGCAATCTCTTCGTTTAGCGGTAGTATAACACAACCTTAAACCAGTTCTTGACTGTGAGAAAAAGCCTAAAAATGTTTGATTCAAGGTTCTACGAAGTTTAAATGCCACTTTTCCTTTGTCACTCCTCATTTAGCCTATGTTTTCTTGCTTAATCCGGTGGTGTATTTGCTATTCCAACTACCGCGATAGAAGATCTACAAAGATTATACAGAGTCGACATAAAAAAGCTGAATCTTTGACTACAACTCGTAATTAATTAAAAATCTAGCAAGCCTTGCCTTGTAACTAAGGAGTTTTTTGAAGAAATCAAGCCCTGAAGACGAACGATCTTCCTTTTCTCCATTTTCATATTATAAAAAAACTTGATAAATGAAATTTCTCGTTCTGGCATGTACGATCGCCAGTGGTAAAAGTAAAGAAATCTAATTTCTTACCTCGAAATTTTATCAGTCTTTTCGCAGATTCAAGCGCGAGTAGCTCAGAGGTATAGATCCAGCACGTACAGTTAAAATGATGTCGTGAACTGCGTTCGTTTTATTTGACCACCTCTAAAACTTCCTGTTTGCTGTCATTAGCGATAAGATATATTCGCGTGTGGGCGGAAGTGGTGGCGCTATTGTTGTTTCAGGAAGCAGTCACGTCACGCATTTAAATTGGTTCCTCGTTCAAAGTATTGAAGGCAAACGACCAAATAAAACTTCAAATCAACCGATGCGTGCTTCGAATAATAAATTTATTTAAATATTGTCACAGACACTTGTGACTTGCTGAAAACAGCAAGAACGTCTTTGGAATTCGAATATTCAATACAGCAGAAATATAATTTTCGGCTGACCCACAAATTTGTTCAAGTTGTGCCGGATTAAAGATAATCGGCCTGAGTTCGTAGAATCCAGTAGTTCTAAAAAATAGAGAATTAATATATTTTCATCGAACAGTATCCTTAATTATTGATAGCAATAAACAGGAAAAGGGAAACAATTGATACTGAGATCTTCAGAAAATGGAATAAAAATTCCCACGACTTTTCCTTCAAATCGTGGAAGTCTTCTATATAAATAGTCACTATTCCTTAAATACATGTTTCTAGAGTTTCCCGGAGAAGAACAAAAAGGGGAAAATACAAATGATCATTCTGTCAAAATTAATCATTCTTGTGACTGGCAACGTTTTACTGTATGTCGATTTTGTAGATGGATTTTGCTCTAGTTCCATAGTTCAAGGCCGCAAAAACCTGATGTTTAGGTCGAAAACAAACTCGCTTTCTCGCGGGTTCACACACAAATTAATAAATATTAATTTTTTCTTGTATTTTTTAAAAGTTTGTCAGAACTAAACAAATAGGAACAACAACAACACTGATGGGCTAGTCTTTTTAGTATCAACACTCCCCCGTTTCACAGTTATGTGCTTGCGTTACACGGGTTATCATTTACTGCGTTGTTTGAGCGGCAGTTTGAAGGGTAAATGTTAAGCTTCTCTTATCAAAAAGTCCAACATCATAGCCTCAGGCGCGGATCCAGGGGAGTTGAAATGGGTGAATTTTCACCCCCCTTTTTCTGAGCCCCTCTTCAATCATGCTGATGCACAGACCTCAAACACCTCAACCAGGCTTTGGTTCTATTACATTATTACAAAAATTCACCCCCCATTTCAAAATCCTGGATCCGCGCCTGATAGCGTCCAATTTTAAAAATTGGGAGAACGTGATTCGCTCCAGGGGGGTACTAGCTGGTACACCCTATGATGTTCTAGACAAGGAGGCTCCCCCAGAAAGGGGTACCTTTTTCAGGCTTCAGGTATATGAAAGGGGTAGGGAAATTAGTCAATTTGGTCTGTGAAGAGACCTAAATGGGCTAACAGATGCATCTTATGGCTGTCTCTAAAAAAGACACGAGAGCTTCCTGGGTTAGGTTAGTTATTCGTATCTTTAAGACAGTGCATTTTCAGTAGTTAAAAGAGCTTCAGCGTTCTAAACTAGTTATTTGAAATGGAAGAAAGGAGAATTTCTCTCAAAAATGTTAAATAAAAGGGTAGAGGGGTTAGACATGGCAGTCCCGGCAAAAAACTTCGTTTAGTTCCTGCGAAACCTGTCCCCCCCGCCCCCCCCCCCCCCAACCCATCCCGAGACATCCTGATATGATCTCCTGAACGCTTTTGGCGAAAATAAAGAAACCGTGAGCAGTGAGCACTAGAATCACAGAATCAGAAAATTATAGCTTTCAATCTGCGCCACTTCGGATCTCATCTATTTTAATATTACCTTTATTACATATCGCCAATCTTGCATTTCTCTCTTCCGTTTAACCTGTTCCTGACTGACTTGTACCTGGAAGTTTGATCTTGTATATATTATGCTATCAGATTGGAGGTCCCGGGGTGGTTATGTAACCGGATTTTTTGGAATGTTTGGATTTCTGAAATGCCGTTGACTCGTTATTCTTCCGGAAAAGCTATTGCTGAAAAAATCACGAAGGCTTTCATTTTAAAGTTCTTAACAAAGTTTTCTGTATTCAGTTGTTTACTTGTTTATTCAATAATTACCCTCAAAATAGAAAGGTAAAATTACAGTCAACAACAGGCTCCCGATTTCAATTTGCAAAGACTCGACAAAGACGTCGGTCAGTGGGAACTAGCCCGTATGTACAGATGCCCCCGCTCCTCTAAAAAAAAAAAAAAACTATAGTGGGGAACGCGGATGTAGTCCGTAGTGGTATGAATGAAAACGAAGCCGTGAAATGCGTGGCGTGGAGTGCAATTGACGTGACACCGCTCAAATTGTTGGCGAGTGAACACTAGGAAGTAAACATGAGATGCTTTGTACGTACACTCGTACAGTATAGTACGATGGACTGAAATAGATTAAAACAAAGATAAAAGCAAGCCAAAACAACAACTACTACTACAAGCAAATTGCTCGCAACTGATATTGGACAAAGCACGTGCAGGCAATGCGGATTTCAGTTTTGAATTAGGGCAACCGAGCGTACATGCGTACCCGCGGTCAACCAACGTCGTCAAACTCATGTATGTTCCCTCGTCGCCTCAAGCTCTTAGTGTGTTCTGATTGGTGTAACCAAAGTACAATGCATACATATCTGTAACGAGGGACGTTCTTAGAGTCCTACCTCAGTTCTATATGAAGATTTTGTAATATAACGTACAATTGGTACACGACCGAATCTGGAATTCTGAATTTGGAGAGGTGGAATGAATTCTTACAAAATAGACAGCACTGAGACAGCAGGCAGTTTCGCCTGAATCCGGGCGAAGAGAACTCTATTCGCGGTGAAACCTACTTTTTGTCTCCCTTCTACGTCTTTCGAGGCTTCGTTCGCAGTGAATGTAGTGCTGTAAATGATACTTCCTTCGTCGCGCTCAAACGAAACTCGCGGCGACGTGCTTGGCGGTCTTGAGCGCGGGAAAATCTCATGTTTTCTTATGTTCCGGCGGAATTGTCTACTGCATCCGGTCGGAATCTGACGGTCCGGTTTTTCCCGTTTTTTATCTCAGTTTCCAATGTTTATCAAATTTTTAGTTTTCAAAACATTTTACTTTGAAGAATGGCATAAATTTCAACCACGAGTTGCTGTCTATATGTGATCTTAGGACTGATAACCTTCTAGCGATGCAGTTCCCCCCCCCCCCCCCTTTACCCCGTATCAGGCCCAAAGTAGGCTGTTCTGCTGAAAGCTTGAATTACGATCAGGGGTTGAATTTCATTAAATTCCACTCAAAGCTGGATTAGTAGAAATAAAAGGTTAAGAATAAAAAATAAATACAAACTTTAGCCAAGAGATTACAACCCAGAGCGAGTCGACCCCATCAGTATTTATACTCATGGTTTTTTGCCTGGGGGTCCCATCTCGATAAGAATTTTCAAGTCCTGCTCTTGTGTTCTTCAAATCTCGCCGTAAATTTGGTTTAATCGCTGAAAATATCCTAATAGGGTCTTACAACAGTTTCGGTAAACTTTTCAGTTTTAGCATTTCAAGTCCGTTTTCTCGGTAAAAAAAAAAAGCTCTCAAAATTTACCAAGAACGTGATCGTGTTGTTCCGTGAAAAACGTGTCCAGCAAAATCTATTTTAGTAGATTTTATCTTTTGTTTAAAAACAAACGACAATCATGTATCAGACGGAAAATATCTTTTATCCTTTATATTACTTCAACTAAACACTGTCACACCATCAATTGGTCAACTCAAGTTAAAATGGTGTTCCTGGTGGAAGTTTTCCGTCATTAGATGTCCGCATGCAGTCACCGCTTCTTGAAGTTTCATTAACAGAACTCTCGATCGTAACCGTGAAATTTCAAAACGTTAGCAAATTAAAAATACCCAGCTCAAGTCAGCATAACAATTTGCTCGCTATCAATTTAGTGTAACCATTGCGATGAGTTAACGCTTTAGTGGGTCATTAGTGCAAAGTAAAGACTTCCTGTACTTAGTGAAATAATCGACTTGCAGAATATGTAGAATAGAGAAGAAACTGGAGAGTTTCACCCCAACCGAAATAAGCATTCAGTTGACAAGGCCAGGGTTTGTTTGGTTGATTTCTAACAAATCTTTGATTCATGGGGAGTGAATTAATTCTTCTAAGTCTTCTGAGTTCATATTGTCCCTCTTTTAAGGTAAATTGAACAATTAGAACGGGTTCCAAAAGCGCGGCGCGCTGAGGCGTAATCGTTTCGTCCCGAACGTAAAATCAAAGATCAGAAGATTCTGTGTGATTGCGGGAGTACGACTGTGTTAACTATCTTCGCTTTATTTCAGGCGTAGTAAATCGATAAGTAATGGTAACAGGACTGAGTGGAGTCCAATTCGGTCTGTAATCATACGAGGGATTAACAAAATCGGACGACCGCGTAGCGGGAGTCCGATTTGCTTAATCACGAGTATGATTAACATTGTTATCGGAAATCAATCGATCTAATTCGCCGATTGTTATCGATCGGATATGGGAAATCGATAAAAATCGAAGTCACAGAAAAACCAATTTATCGATCACTATCGATTAACAAAAATCGATAGTAATCGATAGTAATCGATAACAAACAATACTCTTGAGAAGTATAAGGTTCAGATATTCTGAACGTGACGATACTATTACACATTTTATTTTTTGAGCTCAGCAACTTTATAAGCTGCGTCGCAGATAGACGGTCTAGATCCCCGACTGTACCGAGTTCTCGCTGATTCACCGTATTTATTCGGCCATAAGCAGAGCGATTTTTACTCAAATCAAACCTAAAGTTAAGTGAAATTTGAGCCCAAGAAGGGGTCTCGGCCTATACCCGCTATCAAAAATTTTTGAAACAAAATCTTTTCAGTGCATTAATTGAAACTCTACTAAATGGAAATGTTCACTTAGAAGCCTAACAAATAGCAGCAAAAGAAGAATTGACAAATGCCCCACCCAGGGGCAGAGGGGTAGCAAATACCCAACAAATGCCCAGGAGGGATGGGCACGCATGGAATTGACTGAGCCATTAACGGTCTTTTCTGATAAAAATCGATAGTAATCGACAACAATCAATAAATCAGTCATAATCGATTTCTGAAATCGATATTAATCGAAGTCACAACTTTTTTCTTTATCTATAGGCCAGAGACGCAAATAATCTCCCAAAACCAAAATCGCCCGGTCCGCTGGCCATGCGGTTCTTAGCGGGTTATTATCTCTCGGTGGATTCAAAGAAGGAGGAATATACATGTGTACTTACATTTTGCGATCCGTGCAACCAGCTCGCGATAATAAGAAGAGAAGCTAAGAGAGACGGATGAGAAACATAGTGAAGATCGAGAAGAGGAAAGGAGGGATGAAAGCGAGCAAGAACGTGATAGGCACGTGCCCTCATTTCTCATTATTACACATGCCCTCCTTCTACTCACGTGGGTTTTAAAGGGGAAAGGAATGGGGAATACATTAGAGGCGCGCGAGAGAGTCGTAAGCGCGTGCCGTCTTTCTTTGCACTCGCCGCGCATGCGTTAATTTTTGATTTTAATTTCCCCTTTCCCTTTCTCATCAAAGCGCCTTCCACGCACGCAGGGTACGAGATGCTTTGCAATAAACTGGATAGCCTCGCGAGTCTCCCGCGCTCGCCCGTTCTTCCTTACGCGCATTTTTTCCAAGCACCTGCTACGCAGGCTATAAACCGGACGTCAGTGACCTGCTAAACAAATTAGTTGATAAATGACAATTAATAGTCAGGTAAAAGGTTGACAAATGTTTCCGGGAAAGTTCTTTTATCTACTGACAGTTACCTAATTTAAACGTTGTTGTTAAGGAATACTGAATACTGAATATTAAAAGTCGCTGCTTTCAGCTTTATGGCCAACCCATCGATCGCTTTTTCCGCTCTTCAAAAAACTTCCTCTTGTGTACCATAATCAAGTCAAATCAAAGATCGTAACCGATCGGTGTGCACTGCATGTGATCGACAAAGATCGACGATTAATCCACAAGTAGTTTGCGTATCCGTTGCCGAAAGTAATTTACAAAACACTGTTCAAATCACGTTATCTTGTAGTATAAATATATATCGATCATTCATTCTAAAAAAATATTTGTTAACGTAGCAAGGGCCAATGTATAAAACAAAGGTGCGGAATATGTTCCCGAGTGGATATAGTCAGCGATTTTTTTTGTAAACAAACATTGAAAAAGAAAAAATGACTGTACTCTCTATGATTCGGAACCTACCTGATAGTGGTCTATGACATAAGGTAATAGTTTGTTACTTTGAAGGCATATTCTAGTCCCTGTGAAGGAATCTTTTTTTTTCTCAGTTTTGTATATTTCCCTTTCTTACAATCGCGATCAACAATGTATTGTGTGGGTGCCAGATTAAAGTTTTGGCGGCGGAGCTGTGACGGCTTCGCCGTTAAATCTCACTCGACTATATTACAACGGCTCCGCCGCCAAATCGCACTCGACTACTACACAATAGGGAGCTTAAGCAAATACGACGACGACCACAACAACGGCTTAAAAATAAACCAACAGGTTTAATGATCAACACAACAGCTCTGCACGAGCATCATGCTTTTTAGTACATTTCTTTGACGTCCACTACACGACTACGACGTGAAACCTCCGAATTTGACGTTTTATGGAGGACGTGGACATGCGACGACGAATTTTCCTTCCTCTTTTTGAACTTGAATGAAATCCTGTTGCCTGCATTTGACATATTGAGCGGGTCCAAATAGACGCGATTAAGTTTGAAAGAACGCAAATTCATTTTTTTAGCGACGTTCTCACTGCCGTCGTCGTCGTCTTTGCTTAAGGTCCCTAATACCGCCAGCTACGCAGGCTAGATCAACAAGAGCATCAAGGCTCTGTGTTGGATAAGGGAGGGATCTCGATAAGTTTCGCATATGGGGTCCCTTAAGGTCCCTTCACTTTTGATCACCATAAACGAGGGGGATTGGTTCGAGCCACATCAGCTAAATCCAATATGGCGGCCCACTCCCTTGGCAGGGTTATTCAATCCTCTTTGAAAATCGAATCAAAACAAACCTAGAATGGCTGAAAATATTCCCAATTCGAGCGGACAGAGTGAACTAGTTTATTGTACACTTCACCGTTAAGTGTTTTCGACATGTCGCGAGGGCTTGATGAAAGATCAAAGAAATTTATTGATGCTGTACAAGCTGATCTCCGAGCTTTGTCGAACGAAACAAGGCGAAAATTCCAGCCAGTTAAAGAGGTACAACATCTGTTTAATACTTTATGAAAGCCTTTGATTTGTTAAGACAATGTGTGGTTGAAAATGGGAGTTTTTGAAAAAATTAACAAATTTAAGCTTCTAAAAAGTTGCATTTATTTTTGTGTTAATTTTCTCAATTTAATACTCGACCCCTTTGTTTGTAAACTTTTTTTTGTGTGTGTGTTAATTTCTTTAAAAAATCTTTTTATTCATTTTTTTTTTCAGGCCGCTGAAGCCGGAATTTTACGTCTCAGAACTATTAGTGCTGCAAAATCAAGAAATGTTAAAATCACTAAAGGTACAACTGCATTAAATTTTAGAAGCTGATACACGAAAATTCGGAAGTCACCTGTTGCCGAAAGAAACTTCATAGATGCCAGTTTATAATTATATTTATCAACAGGCTAATTTTCAACGAATTTATAATGAACAGCACTCCATGATTTTAAAGAGCCCTGTCTGTATTTGATTTTGCGAAGTTAAATATGTAAATGTAAAGAGCAGATCAAGAAATTTCTTTACTTGGTTCACACGCACCTTGATAGTCCTTGAAAGTCCTTGAATTTGAAAATAAAAATTCAAGGCCTTGAAAGTCTTTGAAAATTGCAGTTGGTGCTGGAAAGTCCTTGAATTTCAGTGCTAACTTTATCCAACCCAAAGGAAAAGGAGCAAATGCAGATGACCTTCAGGTTAATATTGTTGATGTTGTGGAAGAACTAAAAAAAGACATAGACCCAAGACTCTTTTTTGCACTGAATGGAGTGCTTGAATAATGGGAAATGTTTCCTTGAAAGTCCCTGAAAATTCCTTTCAAAAAAGGGTATGAACCTTTGAATGGGGCTGTGTAAAATGCAGACTGCAGACTGCAGACTGACTATGGAATATTGTTTTTAGGGTTAAAAACAAATGGGATTATTGTTGTCATGTTATCATTTGCATGGTGAAAACAATAGTCCGCAGTCTGTGTTTTACACTGACCATAGATGACCATCATACCATGTATTCCTCTAGTCAATGGTTCTCACTAATTCTAATCCCTTGGCTTATCAATCACACCCTTCATTGCATTATTTTTATCCTACAATTTTGGAGGCAGGATGGTAATGCAGTTAGAGCACTGGACATTTGAAATCTGGAGGCCCCTAGTTCAAGTTTAGCTGGATAATTTTTATTCTTGGTAGTCCCAAGTTCAAATACTTGAGCCAACTGTTTTGGTCGGAAACAGAGGACATGGTTTTATATACTGATTTTTTTCAAGGTTGTAAATGTTTTTCAATGGTCCAAAAGTTATGTAGACAGAATTTGCTCTTTAGGCATTTGTTAAGTGAGTGCTGTTCACGGAAAAAAGGCTGTAATTTGGGTTATTTAACTGTCCACAATATAATGGATATATTTTCCTGTTGTAATCATATAAATAAGGATTGCAACCTGACTCTCGCTTAAACAGAATGTCAGACCTTTTGCATTTAATTAGTTAGACAAATTTAATTTGGGTTAAAATTTTGTAATGTACAGTGTAGGTTGCCGCTAGCCCTAATTCATGACTAAGTAGGGTTAAGAGACAAGGAAATCTGAGAATCAAAACTGTTAATCTGAGTTGTTTTGTTTTTACCTATAACATAAACAGTTTGTAGATTTTAAATTTTGAATATTTTTGGTTACAATAATCATGTTAGTAAAGTCTAACATTGTTAAAAAACCAACAAGCACTGCATTGTTGAGGGTGTGGCACTTATTTGGGGTGGTGCTTATTCAAGTGCAATTATACACATCCTGATTTTATTATTTTACTGCTTATGTAGTTGTTTCAGAAGAAAATGAGATAGTCCAGCCTTTCCTACTTGGTTGTGATACCAAAAGTCTTCGTGTGGTACAGATCTCGCTGACGGCACTACAGAGGCTTATTACCAATGAAGCTTTGTCTGAGGTATACATTTGTTTTGTATTAATAAATACCAAGTGATTGAATCTGTGTTCAGCTTAAACAAGTATTCAGCTTAATAGATTGAATCAGAAATGTTTTTGTTTCCTATAATTATATGATATAATTTGTAAGAGACAAGGGAAATTCATGGCCTAAACTGAAAATGGATTTTACCTCTAGAACGTAAGCACTTTTACTATATAGACACGAGTGTTTTACTGGAAAATGTACCACTCGTAAAATTCATAAAAACTACATCCAGGACCTGAGTGGTTTATTTTCCATAATCTCACACGTGAGTTTATCGATGACGTAATTTCGGTAATTTCCCTCTAATATTTTATCGATGTCTTTTTGTCTATGTAATAAAAAGAACATTACACAGCAGCTTGAAGATATGAATTTTATTTTCTTGTGGCAAAAACAATATTTTACTCACTTGCTGTGCTCGTTCGTAAAATATTGTTTTGCCACTCGGAAAATAAAATCCATATCTTTGCGCCACTGTGTAATATCCTCTATATCAACTTTACTACTAATAATAATAATATACAATATTTATAGAGCGCTAATTCCCAATGGTCCAAAAGTGTTTTACATAATAAAAATAACAACAAAAACCTAAACCTACAAAAGTACATTGTCATCCTATAAAAATTCCCAATGGTCCAAAGGCGCTTTACATAATAAAAATAACAACAAAATCCTAAACCTACAAAACTACAAAACTACATTATTGTCATCCTATAAAAACATCATAATTCTATACTACAACATGATAACCAATTTTAAAAAGCCAAGTCTTGAGCTTCGATTTAAAGAAGAAAGGGAATTACAAGATCTAAGTTCGAATGGAAGTGCATTCCAAACAGAAGGTGCAGCAATAGTAAAGGACCGGCCACCATAAGTTTTAAGATTAAATTTAGACGTAGAAAGTAAAAGTTGATTGGAGGATCTAAGAAGTCTACCAGGTGTATAAGGCTTGATGAGATCAGTGATATAGCTAGGTGCAGCACCATGAAGTGCCTTAAATGTAATTACTGCAATTTTGAAAGTTATCCTTTGTTCAATTGGTAGCCAATGAAGTTGAATAAGCAACGGCGTAACATGTTCATATCTACTAGTAAGGTGAATAAGCCTAGCAGCACTATTTAGGACACTCTGTAAACGTTTCAAGATACATTTAGGCTGACCGTAGAGGAATGAGTTACAATAGTCGATCCTTGCAGTAACAAAGGCATGAATTAGAGTTTTACATGTATCGTGAGAAAGAAACTTGCGAATCTTAAAAATATTGCGTAAATGAAAAAACGAAGACTTGCAAACAGCAGTAACGTGCGGCAACATCGATAGAGAGTTATTAAAAATAACCCCAATATTTTTAGCAGTAGTTGAAGAGTCAACAGTGTCAGAGGCAATCACCAGGTTTTTTAACGCAGGACGTGTGCTATAGGAAGATGAAAAAACTATAATTTCAGTCTTCCCACTGTTCATCTTCAGCTTGTTATTTAACATCCAAAGGTTAATATCTTTAACACAATCTTCAAGAGCAGATGTACATGTTGACAAATCCTCAGGCGATGACGTTTCAAAAGATAAATATAGCTGTGTATCATCAGCATAAAAGTGATAAGATAGACCATGAGATCTTGCAATATCACCTAAGGGGGAAGTGTACAAAGAATACAGTAAGGGGCCCAACACGGAACCCTGAGGTACACCATAAGGTAAGGCATGCACATCAGAAGAGACATCTTGGATTCTGACGTATTGAGTGCGATCAGATAGATATGAATGAAACCAGTCCAGTGTCTGGTCACAAATGCCAAAACGGGTAGATAGTCTGGCAAGGAGAAGAGAATGATCAGCTGTATCAAAAGCAGCAGACAGGTCCAGTAGAACTAAAACAACAGATTTTTGATTGTCAATGGACATAGCAATGTCATTGTAGACTCTGAGAAGAGCCATTTTGGTGCTGTGGTGAGCACGGTAGGCAGATTGAAAGACTTCACACAGACCATTGTTGTCAATGTAGTCAACAAGCTGCAAAGCCACTACTTTCTCAATGACTTTGGACAAGAAGGTGAGGTTAGAGATCGGCCGAAAGTTCTTAAATTCCTGATAATCAAGACTCGGCTTTTTCAACAAAGGACGAATTACAGCTTGTTTAAGTTCAGTGGGCATGACAGAGGTCTCCAAAGACAGCTTAACAATTTTCCAGATCACAGGGCAAAGGAGATCAAGACAACCAAGGAGTATTCTAGAGGGGACAGGGTCAAGTTCACAAGACTTAGATGCTAAAGGGTGCACAATCTGAAGTAAGGTCGAATATGAGGGACAGCTCAAACGATGGAGTCTAGTTGTTGCTACCGTCACTTCATTAAATAAATAAGTTCCCTGCTTAGGGTTCGATTCCAGTTCATGTCGAATAGTAATAATCTTCTCACCAAAAAAGCCAATGAATTTATTTGCAAGATCCGCCACGGAAGAGCAAGATGGATACTGCGGTGCAGGACTCCAATGTAACAACTTACCGACAATGCCAAAGAGTTTCCTCTGATTAAGGCAATTATCATCAATAAGCTTGGTGTAATATTGTGAGCGGACAGAGAGTAATAGCTCATTGAAAATACGATTTTGTTCAATAAAACGCAAGCGATCTTCGGGCAATCTAGTCCTACGCCATCTCCTTTCCAGTCGGCGACGAACTCTTCTCTCCAGTTTAATCTCCTCACTAAACCATGGAGCAGCGGGACGTATGGTAACAATGCGCGATTTTAATGGCGCATGCTTATCCAAAACACTAGATAACTCCGAATTAAACAAGTGAAGCAGCGTAAGTAAATCATTGGATGCTTCAGACAAAAGAGGAGACAGTGCAACATCTTGTCGAAAATGCTCCAAGTTGATGGCTTTTAATTTCTGCCCACAAATACGCTTCCTTTCCCAATTAGGCTTAACAAAACGAAGATCAGCACAAACAGTGTAATGATCCGATATCACTGAGGAATCATCAACTGAAATACTATTTAAAATATATTCAGCATCACGAGTGATGACCAGATCCAAAGTATGTCCAGCTCTGTGGGTGCAACTACGAACATGTTGTTGTAAATCAAATGACTCCAATAAGCTCAGGAAATTAGCCGCCGCAGTATCAGTTGTATCATCAATATGAAAATTAAAATCACCAGCGATTACAAGTGAACCAGTTTTAGTGATATAGGATTCTAAAAGCGACGAAAATTCATTCATAAAAAGCTCAGTAGAAAGATTGTTTCCAGATGACGGTGGAGGACGATAGACAATAAGGATGGAAACAGATTGCGAAAAAACCTTAACTTCACTTTCGATGGCTTCAAAGGAAATGAAGGTGTCCAGATAGACCTTTGATGTCTGCTTAACTGGCAACGAACTTTTGAAAAGCAATCCGACGCCACCACCTCTTCCATCACGAGCAGAGTGTAAAAAGCGATAGCCAGTTGGGATAAGACTTCCGATTACGAAATTATCATAATCCCCAGTGTTGAGCCAGGTCTCGGTAATAGCAAAAATATCAAAATCCTTGTCCACAACATAGTCCTTGATAGAGAGATACTTATTGCGGACTGATCGACAATTCAGGAGGCCAAACAAACACAACTTCGGAGCCGATAAAGTAGACTTGTTGGAGATAACAGGTTTCCTGTTCGAAGTAATGCAAATCTGCACAAGATTATTCTTGTTAGCAGCAGTATGCAAATTTTTAACTTGAGAAGGAAAAGTTCTTCGACTTTCCACAGTATTGATAGGCCAGACCCTGTCGGTAATTCCACTCTTGACTTCCAATCCTGACATAGTCTGATTAGTTGTCGATGTTCTAAGATGAAGATCAGATTCACACTTGATTTGCACGAGGTTACGAGGGTTACGACATCGTTGCAATTCATGGCACTGCCGAAAGCGATTTGTTGTAAATGATGTAATATAGAAGGACCAGGGTTAGGATTGATGTCACCGCTGGTTGCCAGCCGAAGTCGAGTAACATTGAAAGTAGAAATAGAGTTTGGTGTGTAAGGTATTCGCGAAGTAAAGTAGCGACTTGTCCTTGTTGAGGATTGTAATCCAAGATGGCGGGTTGATTTCATCCATGACGAGCAAATTGCAAGGTACAAATCCATTTCATCAATGTTCATCGCAACTTCACCATCATTTAAAACATGACAAAAACCAAAAAGGAACGTACTCGGATGACACAACGAACGACTTAGACAACAGAACAAAAATAAAAATAAAAATAAAATTGAAGCGGAGCAAATACAACTGCGACCGACCGCCATCACAAACAGCAATTGAAAGGGTAAATTTGCAAGATTGGAGGAATGTATAAGGGTGAGGAGATGGGAAAAAGTTGAAAGAATTTGTGTTGCTTGCCATTTAGACTAGAAATTTTGGGAAAATGTATAAAACGAGGGCTCATCTAAATGGAAATTTTTCAGAAAAATGGTTCACTTAAATTAGGATGTTGTCCACTTTGACTGGTTAAACTCTTATGCTTCTTTTAGTTTCCAGTTTTCTGTTTCCCTGGGCAGAGCTATAATAATAATATGTCAGTTGAAACTAGAATAGAATGCTTGGGCCATTTAGAAATTTCAAATTGATCCAATTTCAATTTCATTGCCCCTATTTTTCACTTAATTCTGGTGTCTGACCTTTAATTTTAGTCTGGTATAATGGAAATCACTGTTTACATTCTCGAATAGAACTGACACTCGAAAATATACGGCCAAGACATAGTTTCAGAAAGCCAGGAATACCTGTCCTAAATTTAACAAGGGTAGCCTCATTCCCAGTGGTTATTTAACAATTAGTCGCCGATATTCACGTCGCCGATATTCACGTCGCCTGAGGCGACTAATTGTTTTAGTATAATTACATTGATGATCATTCGAGAAAATAAAAATTGATCAATTTCCGACTCTGAAACATCATAAAATCTGGCTGCCATTTTGAAAACTGCCAGCCTTCAATGTTATAATCACTGTGCGGTGATTATAGCGGGAATTAAAGTGAAGCTCCTAGCCAATCACAGCACTCTATTTTCGATAATCATCAATGTAATTATACTAAGTGCCATTATACCTCAACCTTATAAAGTGCGAAAATTTGCCTAGGATGCCTGGCATAAATAGTTATAATGGAAATGCAAAATCATTAAAATAGTGGCACAGCCTAACTGTCTATTCTGTAAGGAAAAGTACACTGTATTGTTTTTTGTTTTGTTTCTACCATCTAAAACAGTCCGCAAATGTATGGAAGTGTTTATTCATAAGATATTCAATGATCCTCACAGATAAAGGTAAATTTTAGTTGAGTAATTATCTGGGACTTTTTCTTGCTGGTCTGGGATTTTTTTGCCATTTTTTGCCTTGCCATGCCTCATGCTATCACCTAGTCAATGACAAAATTCAGTAACTACATCGATAAGTTTTCTGGCTTTATGTGACTGGTATTTTGATAGGCCCTTCCACGTTGTTTTGTTTTTGATAAAATTGTAGTAAGTGAATATCCATCAACGCTGCTGGAAAGAAGGCCTTAAAAGGTAACCTTCCAAGTTTGAAGGTGATAAAATTTTGTCCAGTGAGAGCAAAGATATTGCCCGACCAAGTCGTAACATTTTCCAGACGTTTGTTTAGTGGGTAGTGGGGAGTATTAGGTTGTAGGGTGGGGTGGGGGGGGCACGAACTTGCCTTTGGCCATACAAATAGCATTATTTTGTAAATTTCCGCAACTTTGGGGACTATGTATCTTCATTAAATTTCAACAAATCCTTTTCAGACTTTACAAGTTTCTTGATTTTAAGGCATTCTTTTCAGCCATGTTGACTGATTTTTGTTAACTGGTTCTAGTCAAAAGTTAAAAAGACCGTGAAAGGGTCTATTGAGTCTTGACAGATGTATATGTATGTTCCCTTACAGTCTTCAGCCAGTAACCTTGTCAGTACACTCTGGCAGTTGATGGAAGGTGGTTTAGAAGAGCTGAGAATTCTTCAAACCATAATTCTTCTTATTACAACTTCAAATATTGTTCATGGAGAAAGCCTTGGAAAGGTCTGTGTTATAAAAATAATTCCTCAAACCAAATGCAATAAATTAGTCTTAATTTCCCCATTTGCTGTGAAATAAGATATACAGTCAAACTTCTGCTAATGGCCACCTCTCTACAACGGCCACTTTCTTTTGTCCCCAAGTGCAAGATGGCCGGTAAAAGTGAAGAACAACTCCCCTAAAAGTCTGTCGGCCAACTGTCGGCTGGCAGTATGCCAACAGTTAACCGACAGTTGACCAACAGCAAACCAACACTTGAAAATTGTGACAAGTGTAATGACATCGCAGTCACTCGACCCTTGCCGTTCTATTAGAATCAGTCACAGATGACCTATATGGAAAAGTCCAGCTGCAATTTAATAATTATGTTAACAAAGGAGTTACTTCAGTCTAAATGACAAATCACAACTCCATGCATTGCAAAAAAAGGCTACTGCCAAGCTAGCTGTATAAATCGAAGTTACAAAGCAAGAAAGATAAACTTTGAAAAACTGGCTAAACAGTTTTCATAACCCCAAATGTAACCCTTTTTAATTAGGCTTTACTGGGTCATTTTCTTTATTAAAAAGCAGTTGTTTTTCTGTACAAAGTGGAGCCTGAAAGTATAAGGCGTTGTATGCAATCGCATGTTCATGATCGAATCACTAACTGTGTGTTGGTTAAAATCAGCAATGAAAACTAGCCTTGTGCTAGACCTGGTTGTGACCAAAGATAGCAGGACTCATTTCAATGGCATTTAAGTAAACTGACTGCCTTGATTAATAAGTAGAATACTTTCAGATTTATTGAGGGTGTACAATGTAATGTCAAAGGGATCTCAAAATTGTCATGGAATATTTTTAATTCTGGGTTCAATTTTTTTTATTTCCTTTAATTTCTTTCTCCTTTCTAGACTTTTCCCCCTTTATTTACAAACAGTGCATGGATTTTTCCCAGAGCTTTGTGAGGTTCTGTGAGACGTGCTGTTTTCTAGAATTTATGGTTTAATTGCATGGACGTAACTTCTTTACATTTAAATATTAGATATTAAATATTGTCCTTTGTAGGGCATTGTACAAAAGTACAAAAATGTAACATTTATTAATTAATTTTGTTTCATGTTGTTTTCACCCTCTTAAGGCGATGGTGTTGTGCTTCAAGTTGTACTCCATTAAAGATGCAACAATCTGTACCACTGCTGCAGCAACTGTCAGACAGATGGTTTCTGTGATTTTTGAAAGGGTTCTGACAGAGGACAGTCAAGGATTGGGTAAGAACTTAAACAGAATACCAATACTAGTGTTCTCACCAGGCTGCGGCCTTGCAGGATTCCCGCAAGAAAATCCCATTAGGTTGCAGGGGCCTGCTACGAGTCAAACAGACTTTAGAACGTCTACAGTTAAGTAGTTTTAATTGTCAACCTAACACCCCAGCATTTTGCTTGGTCTTAGTGAATAAAAAACATGATATCAAAAGACTCAAAGTCTTTAATTTTATTTCCTTAACTGTCGTTGGTCCCACATACATTACGAAGATTGGTGCATGCATCGTTATCGAATCGCACGTAAACACCCTGTCCGCCATATTGGATCAGGTAGGTACTTCACGTAACAGATCATTTGGAGTGTGGGCTCAGGTTATTCGTACTTTGTCCCTCTAATTTTTTTACAGGGCCCATATTTCTCATCAGAGGGGGCCCTGGGACTCCCCATTAGGCAAAATCCTGGTGAGAACACTGCAATACTGAAAGTCAAACTGCCTTAGCTCCCATCAAACTATTATGCAGCTATGTATGAATGTATTGCTTTCTAAAGTACTAAAATATTTAGCCTATGTGTAGCTGCACCTCCCCCCCCCCCCCCCCCCCAATAAAGGAAAGGGGGAGGGTACGGCTACATTTACATATACACTATAAAATATTGTAATGAACATGTAGAGTTATTGTTTCTCTCATAAGAGTTATAATGTTGTTTCTTTTCCACGGTTATTGTAAACAGTTATAAATTTTGTGGTAGTTGCTTATACAAATCAAGTTTAGTCTTTATTTATTATGATTTTATGTTAATTGCCATTTATGATCTGTTTCTCTTGGAAATACTGGCTGTTGTACGTTGATTCTGATCATTCCTTCCATTCTGCAAGTTCATGATTTTCCGTGACCTCAGTATTCAGTTAAGTCTATTAACCATTTCACTCTTTTAATTTATCTTCCTTTTTTTTCAGCCTCTCAGAGTGTAGAGGATACAGTGGGATCTGTGCGACACAAAAACTGTCCTGTTAGTTTACATCCGTGTGCTAGGGATGCCTATCTTCTATTCCAGGTGAACCACTTTGAAGATCAGTGGATGATTTCCAACAACCTCGTTCCCAGGTTCTCTCTTCTACCCGTCGAGAGACCCTGGTTGGGTTTGGTCATGTGGTCCCAGAACAAAATTAATTCCGAGGGAGGAGTCCTTTGTCTCTCAATTTTTTTAAATGTTGGATCTTTTCCCTGTTATATTGGGGTGCAAGCAATGAGATTTTGCATTAGTACAAGTTTTCAATCCAAGTTTGCAGACTTAAGATAATCAGTTATCATGCCACTCTGTATACCGTAATGTACCGTAAATGATCGATTAAGGGCCACTCTCGAACAAGCCCTGCACCTTTACCAAAAATAATTTAATAAGTGCCACTCTCGTATAAGCGCTGTGCATGGCACTTATTTGGTATTTAGAAATTAATGCCCCGCCTTTGTCACAGTCCTTGACATTGCTTGAGAAAGTATGCCTCAACCAACTCTTCGGTTCTAAAGTTTTAAATATGTAGGGAAACTCTTTGAAACCAGGTTCATATAGATGTAACAGTTCGAGATGTACTTATTTTTTACTAAATTGGCATACAAAGTAAGCGGCTCTCTTAATTCTCTCTTTATTCCCCTCTGTTTTACCCGTAGCTGAAATATGGTCTCGTATAAAGTGCCGCACCCATAATGCCGCAGCAATTAATCGATCACTTACAGTACCTGCCAAACCCTGGGGCCTGTGAATCAAAAACTTTGATCTCATGCCAGCTTACACTTGCTTACCAATATCTCATGGGAGCAATAAGAGGCAGCTGTATTCGCAGGCTTGGGTTGGGAGGGTAGTCCTTAGAAGAGAGGCTGCAATCATACCCTCCCTATTAAATTTGTTATGTCTTTCATGGGAAGGAGAGCATGATACATTTAATTTTGATACTCAATCATACGTAAAATAGCCAGAATCTGGAAGTATTTCTGATTGGTCCAAACACAATAATATGTAACACAGTTCTGTTCTGATTGGCTGAAGTTTAATAGGTTTGACGTCCCACAGGATTGTGTGGTGTTGGAGTGAAATGTATCCGTTTCCTGTAGTTAACATAATACGGTCTGGCTTATTAATGATTATTGTTTTATCATTTTTGTGGCGGATAACAACATTGAAAGGAAACTCCACCTGAGATTACTACATCACAGAAATTTAAGCTTGTGCTAGTTTTCCAAAGAAATGCTGATTGATGTAGCTGTTGTTTTGATTTCCCTGAGTACAAAATATTTGGTAGCTTGATGTTTTTCGTGCCTTGATGACATGATCAACCCTGGATATTAATGGCAAAAACATACTTGTATCAAGCTGTCTTTTTCTACTCTGTTCCCAAAAAACCAAAATGCCTGATCTCAGATTTAAGAGAAGTGGGTTTTTAGGGCTTAGATCAAGGAAAGATTTCAGCTAACTTTTATGTAGCACTGTGACCGAATCTGTCAATTTAATGCTTCAGTGTTATTCTCTGTAAATGTGCAGATGACTTGCATATAATAATAATTGGCATGTGTCTTAATTTATTATCAAGGATTTGTGTCAACTCACAAATGGAGAGCAGCCCTACTGGTTACATGGCATTGCCGAGATGACAAGAACTTTTGGTTTGGAGCTTTTGGAAAGTGTGCTCAAAGGATATCCAAACATATTTTTGAAGGTGAAATTATTTACTATTATAGTGTACTCTTCTTTGGGTTCTGACAATACAATTCTTGTGATGTTTATTATTTTATTTAATATCACTACAAGGTAAAAACACAAAGAAAAAGAATGTTTACGTGTATTAAACGAAGAAATTCAATCAAACAGGCTGTCAGTCAGTTCATACTTATGAGACAGTCAACAATAAAAGTCGTAAAGAAAGTCGAGAAAAAAGTGGAGAAAAACGTGGAGTAAAAAGTCGGAAAAAAGTCGGGAAAAAGTCGTAAAGAAAGTCGAGAAAAAAGTGGAGAAAAACGTGGAGTAAAAAGTCGGAAAAAAGTCGGGAAAAAGTCGTAAAGAAAGTCGAGAAAAAAGTGGAGAAAAACATGGAGTAAAAAGTCGGAAAAAAGTCGTAAAGAAAGTCGAGAAAAAAGTGGAGAAAAACGTGGAGTAAAAAGTCGGAAAAAGTCGGGAAGAAAGTCGAGAAAAAAGTGGAGAAAAACGTAAGAACAGTGCTAGCAATATTATTTTATTGAATCTTTACAAATTGAATTAGTGCAATAATTTTGTCTTGGTCCCACGAATAGCTGTATTTAGTCAGGCTGGACAAGACAATCACACACCTAGAAGAAAAAAAAAAAAAGATCAAAATTAATTACAATGTTATCACAAAAAAGGAGTAATGATCTTAGGATGCATTTCTTTGAGATGGCCGGGATCAGGATCAATGATCCGAGATCACTCAGATCATGCTATACATGTATGTAGAGCAAATAAGCTGATGATTCCTCTCGTGACAAGGATTCATCAGTTCATTTGATCCACCATGTGATCTCATCCTGATCAGTCATCCCAAAGGAACACACCTTTAAATAATACAGTAAACACCTGCATATAAGAACCTTTTATCTTTTGAAACTGTCTGCCAAAGTAGGTTCTTGTATTTTGGCCGAGCGGTACCTATTGGCAATTTAGCTAGGCTAAGCAGGTTCTTAATTTTTGTAAAGGAGATAACAGTTTGTTGATTAGCAGAAAATTGAATAAACTTGGGTTATAGTCCTTAAAAATACAGTATTTATTCACAATGGTATTATTATAACCCTATTAAACAAAACTTATTACTGAATTAATACACAATTTGGTACAGTATGTTCTCAGTCGTTATACTTAAATTTACATTCTCAAAGTTATACTCCTTGGTTCAATTGTTTATCGTGATAATAGTTAACCCACATATAAGCGGAGCCTGCTTGATCTTGCTTGAGAAGGCCATGAAATGTACAACCTGCAAACAGCTTTGTGGTACATTTTTGCCCTTTATAGCCAGGCAGTGACTAGAAGACCACTCGACTAGCTTCAAAACACATTTTTCGTCAAAATTCCCACGGGCAATACAGCATTTACGTGGCAAATTTCTGTCTGGAGGTTCTTAATCTTAAATGAAATGACACGAATTAATTTATAAATACAGTACAACAGCAAAGACAGTTACTTAATAATTACAATATTGTTCAGAAAAGTACAACTCTCAGTCAGTCAGTCATTAATTTTAGTCTTCAGTGTTTCAGTGAGTGAGTCAGTGTATCAAGCTGTCAGTGGGTACGATCTGTGTCAGTCAGTCAGCTATCCCCAGTCAGTTAGTTTGATATAATGTATTTTAATAAATTGTAATTTGTTCACACATAGAGCACTTAGGAGATGTTAAGAACTTATTGAAACATGTCCATGCATTCCAGATATTGAAATTTCAAAGTGTTGGCTTTTAAGGAGAGGGTAAACTGGAGTGCTCGGAGAAAAACCTCTCGGAGCATGGGAGAGAACCAACAACAAATTAACTCAATCCACAGGCTTCAATGCCAGGATTCAAATCTCAGCCTCATTGGAGGAGGCGAGTTAACTCTCACCGTGGCATCACCCTTGTTCCCTGTTACCTAATAAAATTGTAATTGTTTGATCATTCTTAAGCCAGTTTAATACTCCATAAATTGGTTTAAAAAGAAACGTTTCACCACTTTTGCTCTTTTTTCAGCATCCTGAGTTTAGTTTCCTCTTAAAAGAGAGAGTTTGTCCTTTGATAATAAAGCTGTTCTCCCCAAGCATCAAGCATCGAGTCAGTTCATCACCTTTGGAGAAACCTCTGTATCCTGTCGCCGTCAGACTTCTTAGGATCGTGTCTGTTCTCATAGAAAAGTTCTATACACTATTGGTGAGGTGTTTTCTTAAATGAATTTTGAACCTGTAAGCCTGAATATCAAGTTGCATATTCTCTACACTGTATTCAGACTTATCTTGTGGTATTGAAGAGGAGAATTTGTTTTTTAATCCACACTGCTAGACTTGGGTTTGAGGACAGTAAATTTAAAAATGAAGATGATGAATGTCAAAACATGTCTAGTAAATTAAGGAAAGTTGTTACAATTTGTATGTTTATGTGGCTTCAATATTAATTTTAGTAAAATCCAACTAGTGGTCTATTATTAATGCTGCATTCTGATTGGTTGAGCTACTACTAGGCTATATGTTATAGCCCACTAGTAGCGAAAAGTGCCAGCTTTTTGGCAGCAAAAAAAGGATTCAAGTCTACATGTAGCTTTAACTAGCTAAAATTGCTTTGTCTCAATATTTTTAACCAACTAGCTGGATTTTACTAATTAAAAACAATTATTCCTCTCGCCCTCATGGCCTTTGAGTCAATAGCCCATTTGGCCTTCGGCCTCATAGGCTATTGACTCAGAGCCCACTCGGGCTCAAGGAATAATTATTATTAATTGTCCACCTTTTAGGCTTTTTACATGCATTCCTTATTAAAATGAGGAGAATTTGAATGTGGGTAATTTATCAGGTTTCATGTTTGGTTATGGTTTTTTTGTTTGCTCTGATCTGATGGCTCTTAATTCTTTTTTATAAGCATAATTAACTATAATGTAGATCTTGCTGGTCTCTAATTGGGTGGCCTGTGAGCAAGCTTATCTTTTCCCTGGATTGGGGGGTCAGGTTGTTGGGGATGTTATGGAACAAAATTAAACATTAAAGAGTTATCATTTCCTTACTTTTTTTATCACTGCGAAGTTCAGTGATTGTAGTGGTCATGTTTTGAGTAACCAGAGCACTGTCTTGTGGACATGAACATGTTGAACCAAGTGTAATGTCAAGCTTTAATAAAACTCAGAAAGATACTCAGATTATTGATGATTAGTAGGCTGAGACAGATTACACTCTCCTTGATCTCCATAATTCTTTAGATGATACTCAGCCTTGTTCAATAACTGTTTTATTATTCATTCAAAATAATTCCTCTAGTTTAAAAACAAGCTAAAACATGCTTCCCTCCATCGATGTCAAGCTTAGGAGCTAAGGGGTTGTTTGGCTCTGCAAATAATCTCCAAATAGCAGATGTCGGCCTTCGAGTTTTCTTCTTCCTGTTCTGGCCATTTTTTTGTCCAATAGTTTGCCTAATTGTTCCTGGTGAAATGAGTGAAATGATCACTTTTACTGTTCTCTGTACCAAAGCAATTCAACCTTGTCCCCGGGTTTTCTTGATAAAATTAATGTTCATTAATCTGCAACTTTGCTGCACTTTTGATGTCATCGGTCTGATAAGGCCAACCAGAAATGGAAAAATAATTTGAATGAATAGTAATATCATTTTGTTATGCTGTATTCACTTTACATAACTTAATGGTCTTTTCTCTCATTATGTTACAGGTAACAGAGTGTGAAATATTTTTATCTCTTCTTGTAAAATTTTTGGAGCCTGATAAACCTCAGTGGCAAAGAGCATTAGCTCTTGAAGTACTTCACACTCTTACAATTCAGCCTGCTTTGCTCAGGTAAAATTCTAACCTCACATCGATCATATAAAGTTTTTCTATCCTTCCTCCTAACCACAGTTTGACAGTTAGTATTGAATTAATTAACAATAGTTTTTGAATGTACTGCATATGACATAGATGTTTTAATATTATTCTGTTCAAATTACATGATACATTGTATGTATTTCATCCACAGACTCAAATTTGTATCTACTTTTTTTACAGCACAGAATCACACAAGTTGGTACTGCACAGATATATATTGATTGGAAATAAGAATATTCTTGAAAGGATTTTTCTAAAATTAGCTTACTCACGATCATCAGCAGATAAAAACACTTTCTACAAAATGTTGAATATGTGCTTCTAGGTACATGGTAATTAAGTGGTTTAAATAAGCACTAAATATTGTAGGTTTTCTATGGTTAGTTTTGTTGTTTACAATTTACATGTACAAATGGGTCTGGAATGTCTAGAACACAACTTTTCAGGTTTATCCAGGTGAAATTCACTGGACGAAAGATAGATTTGCACAAATTTGCTCCTTGCAAATATGTCACAAATATGTAAATACTGAGGAGTAAATTTATGGCAAAGATGGTTTGCATACCAAAAAAGGGGGGTGTAAATACAGCTGTACAGTGAAACTAGGCAAATGTGGCATTTACCATGGGCTGTGTATAAAAGTAGGACGGAGAAAAGGGGACGGGGACATTGGGACACTTGTTTGGGGACTTGGGACTTAGGGACGCGAGACGAGGGACTTGAGGACATCAAGTATGGGATGTGGGGACATGTGGGTCGGGGACGCGGGATGTTAAATACAGGGATGCGGGGATGTCAAATACAGGGACATGGGGGATGTGAATGAATATTGCAAAAGCCTGATTTGAATGCGATATCTCTTTAGATTCCATCGTCCAGAACCACATTGGACACCTTATGATGTTTACACAAAATACCGTAAAATTCCGAAAATGAGGGGCTTATATTTTTCAAAGGCCCTTTTTGAGAAACGTCTTTTGCTAAACCGAGCACTATATTATAGTCTTTGTACTCAGATTTTGAAAGAGATATCTCGACATTGTTAGTTTACAAGATTCAAGCAAGGATGTGTTAGGATTTTAGTGATAATCGAGACAAACACAGCAAAACCTTACCTTGGAAATCCTCCATGACGAGTAACATGGCGAAGACCCCCTGCATTGAAGAAAGTGAAACCCATGTCTAAAGGAGGGTAGGGTGGGTTGCATTCACCAAAACATATTCACGAGGAAAGTGACTGACATCGCATTTACCTCCGACTTTTGCAATTATCATTCGCATCCCCCACGTCCCTGTATTTGACGTTCCGCGTCCCTGTCCCACATGTCCCCAAGTCCATCGTCCCAATGTCCCCATCCCCTTGTCCCCATCCCACTTTTATACACAGCCTTTACCATGCGTGTTTGCCATAATAATTATAATTTACTTCTCACTATTTATATATTTGCAACATATTTGCAAAGAGCAAGTATGTGCAAAATCCATTTTTTTATCCTGTGAAAATGGCAGTCCTGTTTTCTCTGTCAGAATGTTCAAAAGGGAATATTTTTGCTCAAACTCATCTTTTGCTTGTGGCCTCTTTTATTAAAATAGAGCTAATTTGTCCTTTAATGCTAAACACATTAATATTTTTTATAAATGGAATTTACCAGTCCTGAGTTTGTTCACCATTTGCCAATAATTATGCTGTAAATAACTTCTGGTTATCTGACTATGGGTTATGTTACAATACAGTTGAAGTCCAACAAGTGATCTTTGCCCAGACAAAGCTATTATAAAAGACTGTCATTTTGTAGATGATTAAAATCTACCTTGAGTGCACGTGAACTGTCTCAACAACAGCATGGTATAGTTGTAGTGAATGTATGATTGTATACTCAAACTTCCTGCAAATCCCAAGGCCATGCCCAATTTTCATTTATGACTCCTAACGCATCCTGGATAAAGTCCGACCACATTAATTTTGTGTTTTGTTCGACCAAAATGGTGACTAGTAGACCAACTGATAATATTGTCTTTTCAAGAAAGAAAAATTATGCTAGCGGGTCTGTTTTGCCTAACCTAGAATGACTAATTAGCCCATGTAAAAGTTAATTGTACCAAAACATCCATTGACTTCTGAACTGTGATTTATTGCTCCAGGTCATTTTGCCTGTTTTACGACATGCAAGAGCACTCCACTAGAATTTTCCATGATATGGTAAATGCACTAACGAGCTTCACCCAAGGATTATTCACCAGTCAAGTGACGCACAGTTTGTCAGAGAAAAGTGCACACCTACCCAGTGCCAACACAATACAGACACCATCTAGTGCTCCACCCCCCTCAGTTGTAGCCCTGAGTGCAATGGGCGGGGTCACTCCACAACCTGGGTTCTCTTACAGGGGTGCATGGATACCCCTTTCTGTTATGCCAGTCTATGGACAAGCTAAACCTGTTTAGTAAGTTATTCTCTAATATCATTTTTTATTTTAGTTTGGTTCTGGGTGGTAAATAGGGAGCTTAAGCAACAATGAAAGCTGCAGCTACGGAAACGTCACTTTAAAAGTGAATTCGCACCACCTCAAACTTTTAATGATGCTTATTCCATCTTGTTTAATTTGTCAAATGTTGGCAAATTTTTTTGGAGTTAAATTCTAAAGAACTACAAAACAAGTTCAGGAAAAGAAAGAGAAAGTTGTTGCCTTGTGTTCCCATCCTCAACAAAACATGAAATTAGTAATTTTTACATTGTTGTCATACAACAATGGCTGAAAAATGTGCTATTGTTTTGCCAATCTCCACCCACAGTGTTCTTGTGGCCGTCCTTCCTTAACTTAATTCCCTATTGCTTGTTAGGGAAAGAAGCCATTGGCCGTTTTTATACTAGAGGACGCACTATCCGAAACACATATAATAATAATAATAATAATAATAATAGACATTTATATAGCGCGATATCCACTAATTGCTCAAAGCGCTGTACAGTGATATGGTCAAAAACTAGAGTTAAAAACTATTATAAGATAAAATAAAAATTAAAAATTAAATAAAGCTATTAAAATCAAACATCGTAGGCTAATTTAAATGAGTATGTCTTCAACTGCGACCTGAACTGGTCGACAGATGTAACACTCCTGAGTTCAGGGGGCAATTGGTTCCATAACCTAGGAGCAGCTGCGGAAAAAGCCCTCTCACCATACGTCTTTAACCTAGTCCTAGGCACGGCTAGAAAATTCTGGGAACTAGAACGAAGTAATCTTGGACCATTAGTGTAGCTTAAAAGTTTAGATAGGTAAGTTGGTCCCAAGCCATTTAGACATTTGTAAACTATCACTACACATATCACTAGGGATATGTGTTTCCCAGGAAGGGGAACACTTATCACTAGGGATATGTGTTTCCCAGGTGGGGGAACACAGATCACTAAGGATATGTGTTTCATAGGTGGGGGTACACATATTACAAGGGATATCTGTTTCCTAGGTGGGGAACACATATCACTAGGGATATGTGTTTCCTGGATAGGAAAACACATATCATTAAAGATGTGAATATTGTTCATCGTGGTGTCAGATAGGAATGAACGTTTATTCGTTTGTCCCAAGATAGAATCGCTTTGAGATATTGATCGCGACATTTCGACTGCAATACTGCTAGTCTTCATCAGGCGATGAGGTCGTGGGGGAACACATATCACTAGGGATATGTGTTTCCTAGGTGGGGGAACACATATCACTAGGGATATGTGTTTCCCAGGTGGGGCAACACAGATCACTAGGGATATGTGTTTTCCAGGTGGGGCAACACATATCACTAGGGATATGTGTTTCGCAGGTGGGGCAACACAGATCACTAGGGATATGTGTTTCCCAGGTGGGGCAACACAGATCACTAGGGATATGTGTTTTCCAGGTGGGGCAACACATATCACTAGGGATATGTGTTTCGCAGGTGGGGCAACACAGATCACTAGGGATATGTGTTTCCCAGGTGGGGCAACAAAGATCACTAGGGATATGTGTTTTCCAGGTGGGGCAACACATATCACTAGGGATATGTGTTTCCTAGGTGGGGAACACATATCACTAGGGATATGAGTTTCCTAGGTGGGGGAACACATATCACTAGCGATATGTGTTTCCTAGGTGGGGCAACACAGATCACTAGGGATATGTGTTTCCTAGGTGGGGGAACACATATCACTAGGGATATGTGTTTTCCAGGTGGGGCAACACATATCACTAGGGATATGAGTTTCCTAGGTGGGGGAACACATATCACTATGGATATGTGTTTCCCAGGTGGGGCAACACAGATCACTAGGGATATGTGTTTCCTAGGTGGGGGAACACATATCACTAGGGATATGTGTTTCCCAGGTGGGGCAACACAGATCACTAGGGATATGTGTTTCCTAGGTGGGGGAACACATATCACTAGGGATATGTGTTTTCCAGGTGGGGCAACACAGATCACTAGGGATATGTGTTTCCTAGGTGGGGGAACACATATCACTAGGGATATGTGTTTTCCAGGTGGGGCAACACATATCACTAGGGATTTGTGTTTCGCAGGTGGGGCAACACAGATCACTAGGGATATATGTTTCCCAGGTGGGGCAACACATATCACTAGGGATATGTGTTTCGCAGGTGGGGCAACACAGATCACTAGGGATATGTGTTTTCCAGGTGGGGCAACACATATCACTAGGGATATGTGTTTCGCAGGTGGGGCAACACAGATCACTAGGGATATGTGTTTTCCAGGTGGGGCAACACATATCACTATGGATATGAGTTTCCTAGGTGGGGGAACACATATCACTATGGATATGTGTTTCCCAGGTGGGGCAACACAGATCACTAGGGATATGTGTTTCCTAGGTGGGGGAACACATATCACTAGGGATATGTGTTTTCCAGGTGGGGCAACACATATCACTAGGCATATCTGTTTCGCAGGTGGGGCAACACAGATCACTAGGGATATGTGTTTCCCAGGTGGGGCAACACAGATCACTAGGGATATGTGTTTCCTAGGTGGGGAACACATATCACTAGGGATATGAGTTTCCTAGGTGGGGGAACACATATCACTAGCGATATGTGTTTCCTAGGTGGGGCAACACAGATCGCTAGGGATATGTGTTTCATAGGTGGGGGTACACATATTACAAGGGATATCTGTTTCCTAGGTGGGGAACACATATCACTAGGGATATGTGTTTCCTGGATAGGAAAACACATATCATTAAAGATGTGAATATTGTTCATCGTGGTGTCAGATAGGAATGAACGTTTATTCGTTTGTCCCAAGATAGAATCGCTTTGAGATATTGATCTCGACGTTTCGACTGCAATACTGCTAGTCTTCATCAGGCGATGAGGTCGTGGGGGAACACATATCACAAGGGATATGTGTTTCCTAGGTGGGGGAACACATATCACTAGGGATATGTGTTTCCTAGGTGGGGGAACACATATCACTAGGGATATGTGTTTCCCAGGTGGGGCAACACAGATCACTAGGGATATGTGTTTTCCAGGTGGGGCGACACATATCACTAGGGATATGTGTTTCGCAGGTGGGGCAACACAGATCACTAGGGATATGTGTTCCCCAGGTGGGGCAACACAGATCACTAGGGATATGTGTTTTCCAGGTGGGGCAACACATATCACTAGGGATATGTGTTTCGCAGGTGGGGCAACACAGATCACTAGGGATATGTGTTTCCCAGGTGGGGCAACACAGATCACTAGGGATATGTGTTTTCCAGGTGGGGCAACACATATCACTAGGGATATGTGTTTCCTAGGTGGGGAACACATATTACTAGGGATATGAGTTTCCTAGGTGGGGGAACACATATCACTAGCGATATGTGTTTCCTAGGTGGGTCAACACAGATCACTAGGGATATGTGTTTCCTAGGTGGGGGAACACATATCACTAGGGATATGTGTTTTCCAGGTGGGGCAACACATATCACTAGGGATATGAGTTTCCTAGGTGGGGGAACACATATCACTATGGATATGTGTTTCCTAGGTGGGGGAACACATATCACTAGGGATATGTGTTTTCAAGGTGGGGCAACACATATCACTAGGGATTTGTGTTTCGCAGGTGGGGCAACACAGATCACTAGGGATATGTGTTTCCCAGGAGGGGCAACACATATCACTAGGGATATGTGTTTCGCAGGTGGGGCAACACAGATCACTAGGGATATGTGTTTTCCAGGTGGGGCAACACATATCACTAGGGATATGTGTTTCCTAGGTGGGGAACACATATCACTAAATTAGTTTCTTTGAACGTAAGGGGCATAAATAATTTTCAAAAAAGAAGAACTATGTTCACCTGGTGCCGAAAAAGAAAAGCTGACGTAATATTCCTGCAAGAAACGTATTCAAAAGAGGATTCAGAAAAACAATGGGCAAATGAATGGGGTGGTAGAGCATGTTTCTCACATGGTAGTCCAAATTCATGTGGGGTTGTGATATTGATTAGAAATAATTTTAATTGTGCAATCCAAAAATCCATTGTTGATCCCCAGGGAAGATTTATTATTTTGAAGGCAGACATTCAGGATAAAGTGTACACTTTAGTTAATATTTATGCGCCAAACAAAGACAAAGTCAGCGGCAAATTTTATTAAAACCTACATAGAGCGCTACAGACAGAAGACTTAGATTGTGAAGAAAATATAATCATTGAAGGGGATTTTAACTGTCCTCTAGACCTTAAGCTGGATAAGAAAGGTGGCGTTATGGTTCCTAGAAAAGTGGTTATAGATAATATTGAATGTTTACAAAATGAATTGGACCTTGTCGACATCTGGAGAATTAAAAATCCACAATCTAGAAGTTACACTTGGAGCCAAAAATCTCCACCAATTTTCTGTCGTTTAGATTACTGGCTGATATCAAACAACTCACGGGATTTTGTAAATACAACCGATATCATTCCAGCTATAAAAACGGATCATGCAGCAATTGAGTTAAATCTAACCGATTCCAATCAAAAGTTAAAGGGGCCCGGCTTCTGGAAAATGAATGTCTCTCTTCTCGAAGATCCAAATTATCTGGAAGAATTAAAACAAAATATTCCACTTTGGAAAACAACAGGAAGTGATAATTTATTGGACAAAAGGTGCATCTGGGATTGGCTTAAGTATAATATTCGGAACCATGCTATTTTGGGAATTAATTAGTGATCCATTTATGGAGTGTGTGAGAGAGTGTTTCAACCATGGTGAAATGTCAAGCTCTCAAAGAAAAGCAATCATAACTCTTATAGAAAAGCAACATAAAGATCGAACTCTCATTGAAAATTGGAGGCCAATCTCTCTTATTAACGTGGATGCAAAAATCATCTCAAAAGTAATTGCTTTAAGATTAAAGAAAGTTCTACCGAATATCATACATCATAATCAAACAGGTTATGTTGAAGATCGCTACATCGGTGAGACTATCCGATCAATTTTTGATATAATGGAATTTACAGACAGTAAGAATATTCCAGGTATCTTGATTTTCATTGACTTTAAAAAGGCTTTTGACTCTTTAGAATGGCATTATCTTTTCAGTTGCCTCGAGGCTTTTAATTTTGGCCCCAACTTTATAAATTGGGTCAAAATGTTTTATACAAATATTCAAAGCTGTGTAATAAATAATGGAATGGCATCAGACTATTTTACTTTAGAACGTGGTGTGAGGCAGGGTGATCCTTTGTCCCCTTACCTCTTTATCTTAGCTGTTGAAAGCTTGGCAATTTCCATTCGTCAAAATGTTGATATCAAAGGAATTAGAATAGGAAATCACGAAGCCAAGCTATTGCAATACGCAGACGATACCACAGCAATCCTGTCTGATGAAAACTCTGCAAAAATGTTATTCCAAGAACTAGAAGTATTTAAGAACTTCAGTGGGTTGGAGATAAATAGCTCTAAAACGGAAGGTATGTGGATTGGTTCGCTTAAAAGAAAAGATGAAAAACCGTTTGATATTAGATGGCCCAGTGAACCCATAAAAGCTTTAGGAACATTTTTTACATATGACCAATCATTACTTTACGAAAAAAACTTTAAAGAGAAGGTTGACAGCATAAAGAAGCTGACAAATATATGGTCATCTAGAGGACTGTCCATTTATGGTAAAGTAACTATAATCAAATCATTACTTATTCCAAAACTAGTTTTTATATCTTCGGTTCTTTCACCTCCAAGTAAAATCATCAAACAAGTGAATAGTATGATTTTCTCCTTTTTATGGAATGGAAAGGATAAAGTAACGAGGCTCTCTTCAATAAACAGTTATGAAGACGGCGGCATAAAAATGACAGATATTGAAAGCTTGGTCAAGGCCGTACGACTAGCTTGGCTTAAACGTATTTTCAGCGATAACGAAAGTACGTGGAAATTGTACTTGTTTCATCTCCTACGTAATGTTGGCGGTCTTTTACTTTTTAAATGCAATTATGCAATGGACGATCTTTTAATCAATTCGGTTTTCTATAGAGAACTCTTAGAATGTTGGTTAGAATTTCGAAATCTCTTTTTAGCTAACAATGAACGGCTCTGTGTAATTTGGAATAACAAAGATATAAGAATAGATGGAAAACCAGTCTTTTATAAATCTTATTACGACTCAGGGGTATGTATTATAAAAGATCTCCTGTTCAATCTTGACAATATAGAATCCTTTAATGCAATTAATAACATAGTTGAGAAAGCTAATTTTCTTACATGGGCAGGTCTCAGGCACGCAATTCCTTCTATTCTGAAAACAATAGAGTACACTACCTTTACAGAAAATACTTATTTTACAAAGGGGAATGAGATTTTTGACATAGCGGAAAAGAAAACGAAAGATTATTACTCTTTAATAGTATTAAATAAAGCACAATTACCTAGTAATGCAAAGAATTTAAAACATGATTTTGGCTTATCGGAAGAAGACTTAAGAATTGCTTACAACCTTCCCCACCTGACAGCACAGGAGCCTTATGTCAAATCCTTTCAATATAAAGTTTTGAATTCAATACTTTACACTAATGCAAAACTTTTTAAAATTGGATATGTCCAGCATGACAAATGTACTTTTTGCAGAACTGAACAGGAAACATTATGTCACTTTTTATTTTACTGTCGGCACTCAAATATTTTGTGGAAAAATGTTGAACAGTATTATTTAACAATAACAAAAGAATTTCACGAGTTGTGTTTACGAGAGGTTATAATTGGAATAACGAGGTCAAAATGCCCCTTGTTAAATTATCTGATATTAATTGGTAAATTGTATTTATGGGATTGCAGAAAGAAACAAGTACTTCCAAGCATCGAAGGTTTCAAATCTAAAGTAAGAACTAAATGACAAATCGAAAAATATATTTCCATTAAGAATAACAAATTAGAAACCTTTTATGAAAAATGGCCAAAAGACATTTCTCCCCTTTAATTAATTTCGTGAGTATGTAATTAACATTGTAATCTTTTATGTGTGTTTGTGTTTTTGCTTTATTTCAGAGTGTACTGTAAACATTAAATGTTAATCTTCCTTTTATCTACATAATTAAGTACGTAATTAAGTATTAATTAATTCTTTGTAAAATAAGCCTCTTTCAGCAATTGCGCGGCTGTTTGTGGCTGTAATGTATATATTTGTGAAATGTAGATAATTGTAAGTATATCTGTTATTGCGGTAGTTTAGAACATTGTTATTAGTTTCTTTTTAATTAGTTCTTTGTAATTACAGTAATAAATGTCTTGAATAAAAAAAAAAAAAAAAAAAAAACCTATGGATATGTGTTTCCCAGGTGGGGCAACACAGATCACTAGGGATATGTGTTTCCTAGGTGGGGGAACACATATCACTAGGGATATGTGTTTTCCAGGTGGGGCAACACAGATCACTAGGGATATGTGTTTCCTAGGTGGGGGAACACATATCACTAGGGATATGTGTTTTCCAGGTGGGGCAACACAGATCACTAGGGATATGTGTTTCCTAGGTGGGGGAACACATATCACTAGGGATATGTGTTTTCCAGGTGGGGCAACACAGATAACTAAGGATATGTGTTCCTTAGGTGGGGGAACACAGATCACTAGGGATATGTGTTTTCCAGGTGGGGCAACACAGATCACTAGGGATATGTGTTTCCCAGGTGGGGGAACACATATCACTAGGGATATGTGTTTCCTAGGTGGGGGAACACATATCACTAGGGATATGTGTTTTCCAGGTGGGGCAACACAGATCACTAGGGATATGTGTTCCCAGGTGGGGGAACACATATCACTAGGGATATGTGTTTCCTAGGTGGGGCAACACATATCACTAGGGATATGTGTTTCCTAGGTGGGGGAACACATATCACTAGGGATATGTGTTTCCCAGGTGGGGCAACACAGATCACTAGGGATATGTGTTTTCCAGGTGGGGCAACACAGATCACTAGGGATATGTGTTTCCTAGGTGGGGGAACACATATCACTAGGGATATGTGTTTCCCAGGTGGGGCAACACAGATCACTAAGGATATGTGTTTCCTAGGTGGGGGAACACATATCACTAGGGATATGTGTTTCCTAGGTGGGGGAACACATATCACTAGGGATATGTGTTTCCCAGGTGGGGGAACACAGATCACTAGGGATATGTGTTTTCCAGGTGGGGCAACACAAATCACTAGGGATATGTGTTTCCTAGGTGGGGGAACACATATCACTAGGGATATGTGTTTCCCAGGTGGGGCAACACAGATCACTAGGGATATGTGTTTCCTAGGTGGGGCAACACATATCACTAGGGATATGTGTTTCCTAGGTGGGGGAACACATATCACTAGGGATATGTGTTTACCAGGTGGGGAACACAGATCACTAGGGATATGTGTTTCTCAGGTGGGGGAACACATATCACTAGGGATATGTGTTTCCTAGGTGGGGCAACACATATCACTAGGGATATGTGTTTCCTAGGTGGGGGAACACATATCACTAGGGATATGTGTTTCCCAGGTGGGGCAACACAGATCACTAGGGATATATGTTTTCCAGATGGGGCAACACAGATCACTAGGGATATGTGTTTCCTAGGTGGGGCAACACATATCACTAGGGATATGTGTTTCCTAGGTGGGGAACACATATCACTAGGGATATGTGTTTCCTAGGTGGGGGAACACATATCACTAGGGATATGTGTTTCCCAGGTGGGGGAACACAGATCACTAGGGATATGTGTTTCCCAGGTGGGGGAACTCATATCACTAGGGATATGTGTTTCCTAGGTGGGGGAACACATATCACTAGGGGTATGTGTTTCCCAGGTGGGGGAACACAGATCACTAGGGATATGTGTCTCCCAGGTTGGGGAACACAGATGACTAGGGATATGTGTTTTCCAGGTGGGGCAACACAGATCACTAGGGATATGTGTTTCCTAGGTGGGGGAACACATATCACTAGGGATATGTGTTTTCCAGGTGGGGCAACACAGATCACTAGGGATATGTGTTTCCCAGGTGGGGCAACACATATCACTAGGGATATGTGTTTCCTAGGTGGGGGAACACATATCACTAGGGATATGTGTTTCCCAGGTGGGGCAACACAGATCACTAGGGATATGTGTTTTCTAGGTGGGGGAACACATATCACTAGGGATATGTGTTTCCCAGATGGGGGAACACAGATCACTAGGGATATGTGTTTTCCTTGGTGGGGCAACACAGATCACTAGGGATATGTGTCTCCTAGGTGGGGGAACACATATCACTAGGGATATGTGTTTCCTAGGTGGGGGAACACATATCACTAGGGATATGTGTTTTCCAGGTGGGGCAACACAGATCACTAGGGATATGTGTCTCCTAGGTGGGGAACACATATCACTAGGGGTATGTGTTTTCCAGGTCTGGGAACACATATCACTAGGGATAAGTGTTTCCCAGGTGGGGGAACACATATCACTAGGGATATGTGTCTCCTAGGTGGGGGAACACATATTACTAGGGATATGTGTTTCCTAGGTGGGGGAACACATATCACTAGGGATATGTGTTTTCCAGGTGGGGCAACACAGATCACGAGGGATATGTGTCTCCTAGGTGGGGAACACATATCACTAGGGGTATGTGTTTTCCAGGTCTGGGAACACATATCACTAGGGATAAGTGTTTCCCAGGTGGGGGAACACATATCACTAGGGATATGTGTTTCCTGAGTAGGGGAACACATTTCACTAGGGATATGTGTTTCCCAGGTGGGTAACACAGATCATTAGGGATAAGTGTTTTCCAGGTGGGGGAACACATATCACTAGTGATATGTGTTGCCTGAGTAGGGAACACATTTCACTAGGGATATGTGTTTCCCAGGTGGGGAAAAACATATCACTAGGGATATGTGTTTCCCAGGTTGGTAACACAGATCATTAGGGATAAGTGTTTCCCAGGTGGGGGAACACATATCACTAGTGATATGTGTTGCCTGAGTAGGGGAACACATTTAACTAGGGATATGTGTTTCCCAGGTGGGGGAACACATAGAGAAGAGAAGACAATTTTTTATTTGGAGTCTTGTACAGTCCTATGTATATTGACTTTATCAAAATATTTTAAAATTATAACACAAATTGCACACTTCTAGTTGAAGTATAGTCAATGTTAACCTAAACAACTTATGAGCTTCTTTTCTCATAGCAGTCGAATACGTATTTTGCAATTAACTTTTGCACTGGTTTGTTCTCTCTCGGAGGGTTTATTAACAACAGAAAAACATCTTGTGGTGCCATTCTGTTTACTGATATTCTGTATTCTTTGTTTAAGTATTGAAATAAAGCACTTCTTTTTTCTGGATACGCGGGGCACAGAGTTAAAAAGTGTATTTCAACCTCTACGTCTTTTTTACGGATAGGACAGATCCTCTCTTCCGGTTTCTTATAAGGTCTTACATACTGACCTGTCTCTTTCGCCAATTTATGATTACTTAGACGGAGTTTAGTTAGAGTTATCCGGTGTTGGACATTGGTTACCTGACGGAGATAATCTTCACATTTATAATTTCTATTGTTTTAAATTTTCGGAAGGTTCTTAGTTTGTTCTTTTGGTTGGCGTCTTTTCTTACGTCATTGTTTACGTCACTTAACCATCTTTGTAATTCGATGTCTTTCAGTCTTTGTTTGATTTATGTTCAAGATTCCTATGTCATTTTCATGGGCTTTTGTCCAGAGGTATCCCAGCCCTGTTTGGTCTAATACGCGTTTGATTTTTTGGCTCCATAATTCTTTGTTCATTCTCGACTTCACATCATTATAAACCACCTGTGATAATTTGTGTTTTGGATGTTTGGTTAAGGTTAGCCAAAACTTAAAATTCCTATATTGTGCTTCGATTTTCATTGGGAATCTTCCTGTTTCAGCCCTACATGCATTGTTGCTGCAGTATTTATTAGCAACCGTTTCAAGAATTTAATTTGAACTAGTTCTGCGGGATCTTTTTTTATTTGGTCGTTACAATCAACACCCCAAATTTCACTTCCGTAGAGAAGTATGGGGGATATCAGAGCATCGAATAGCTTAATCGTCAGCATAATATTTTCTCTAAAGTTGTCACCCATCTCTCTTCTTAGTTTATAAAGTGCCTTTAGCCCAACTTTTTTTAACTCTTCTCTAGCTAAACTAAAATTTCCATACGAGTTCAGTGTCATTCCCAGGTATTTATAAGATTTAACATTGTTTAGTACATTTACTCCATACTTAAACGAGTAGTTATTTAAGGACTTGCCGGAATTATTAAAGATCATGACTTTTGTTTTGTCTAGATTTACAGTTAGTTCAGTTTTCTCACAGTAGGATTCCAACTTGTTGAGAAGTGTTTGTAGGCCATTGCTGACCGTGAAAAGATCACTAAGTCATCCGCATATAATAAACAGTTTATAGGTTTTTCAGAGTCGTCAAGCAGAATATCGGTTGAGCTTGATGAATTTAGAAATTCAGGTAGATCACTAAGATAGAGATTAAAAAGGGTGGGTGATAACATACAGCCTTGCTTAACTCCAGTGTAACACGTAAAAGCTTCGGTCATTTTGTTGTTGATTTTGACTGCTGAGTACATGGACATTACTATTTGTAAAAAACGCCCTTTAATTCCTTCTTTTCTGAGTTTTTCGAATAATTTTTGCCTGGCTATGCGATCAAAAGCTTTTCTAAAATCTACAAAACACGAGAAAAGCAAGTTTCTGCGTTTTTGTGGTTTAGATTTAACAAACTTATCTATGAGTGTTTTTAAGATGAAGATGCTATCTACTGTACCGTGCCTTTTTTTAAACCCGCCTTGTTCTGCTTTTAGAACTCTTTTTTTGGTCATGTAATCATACAATCGATCATTGAGGATAGATGTGAAAAGTTTACCTAATGCAGATAGCAACGTGATGCCTCGGTAGTTTTCAGCTTTTGATTGATCATCCTTTTTATGTATAGGGACGATGAGGCCAAAACTCCAGAGCGTGGGATATTTACCTGAACTTAAAATACGATTGAATAACTCTAGTAGATGACCTTTTATGACATCTTTCCCTGTTTTTAGCACTTCATTTAATATTTTATCATACCCTGGGGCTTTGTTTAATTTAAGTTTTTTGATTGCGAAATCAATTTCTTCTACCGATATTGCATAGTCTAGGGGGCCTACCTCTTCCTCAGTAACTGCAGTATCTTCTAGATCTGTCTGGTTGCCGTTCGTTGGAGCCACGTTTTGTTGTTTGAAGTATTCGTAAAACTGTCCGGCACTTACGGTTTCGGTTCCATGCGGTTGCCGTTTTCTAATGTTAAAGATTTTACCTATCTGTTTCCAGGTATCTTGAGGATTACGGAGGTCAATATCGCCTATACTCTTACTGATAAACTCTCGTTTTTTCCGTCTGCATGTCCGTTGAAATTTGTTCTTGTTATCTTGTAAGAGGTGCCTCAGCTGGGAATTATTTGGTTCCTGAGAAATTTGTTCCCCAAGGGATTTCAGGTTTTCGTTTTCAGTTTCGCATTCCAGATCGAACCAGTTATTTCGTGACATGGCTTTGGTTTTGTTACGTTGGACTTTCAAGCCGGCTTTTTTACATGCTTCGACCAGAGTTTCAGTAAATAGTTCAGCCGCAGTGTCAACATTATCGTTTTTTAAGGCCGCTTGTAGGTTAGACTGAACTATTTGCGATTCCAGACATTCTTTTAACTTATTCTTCAATTTGATATCCGATAATAGTCTATAATGTTCAGACAAGGTGCATCCGTTCGAGCAGCTAGAGGAAACTGGACTGCCGGTTAGAGTAGCTTTAATAGGATAAGTCACATGACAATGATCCGACAAATGTGGCATTAGGGGGTTGACGATTAAGTATTGCTTATAAGTATCGCATCCCTTGTGAAACACATATCACAAGGGATGTGTGTTTCACAGGTAGGGGAACACATATCACTTGGGATATGTGTTTCTTGGATAGGGGAAGACGTATCACTATGGATGTGTGTTTCACAGGTAGGGGTACACGTATCACTAGGGAGGTGTGTTTCCTAGGTAGGGGTACTCGTATCACTAGGGATATATGTTTCCCAGGTAGGGGAACACATATAACTAGGGATATGTCTCCTGGATAGGGTAACACATATCACTAGGGATATGTGTTTCCCAGGGTAGGGGAACAATTATTAGTGTTAGGGATGTGTGTTTTCTAGGTAGGGGAAGATATATCACTAGTGTTCTTTGTTTCCCAGTTAGGGGAACACATATCATAATCACTTGGGATATGTGTTTCCCAGGGTAGGGGAACACATATTACTAGGGGTATTTTTTTCCTTGGTTGGGAGCTGACACGGAACACATATTACTACTGATAATTATGTGTTTCCCAGTTGGCTGAACAGATATCATTAGTAATTTTTTCCCTTGGGTAGGGTATTGCATATCACCAGGGATATGTTTTTATCCCAGCCAGGGAAACAGATAGTTATCACTATAAAGCAGTTTATTAACTCCACTAAAACGTCCACAGTAGAGGGATTGTGATCATAGAACAATTCTTTTTTGGGGGGGTTTATACACTATAGGTTATTATTTTCAAGTTTGTGGTATTTGACTTATTCCACAGTCTAGAGCAGTTGGAAAGACCAGAGGGCTCTTCAATCCCAGATGGGTACACACTCTCTGTTGCCTTTGCCTGCCTTTTGGAGATTGTGAAAAGTCTTGATGCACTTGTTCAAGAGAACACTGCGCCATCTTTCCAGGTGGAGGTCGGAGGATGGATTGAACCTGAAGTTTTCAGGACATCAAATGAGACGGGAGTGGGGACAGAGACAATAAGAGCAGCCGCTAAGGAGGGGAGTGAAAGTGAAAGTGGTGGGTTGTTCTGTCACGCGTTTCTTTTCTCATGTCACGTTTTCTTTGTTATGTAACATAGCTTAGACGTGCTTCGTCATAGATCACGTGAGAGCTTGCTTGTTTTGATTTTTGGCATTTTGTCACATCGTGCTCGCCGGTGAAAACGCTTTCTCGTTTCACCGTGAATTTTTGCTTTCATTAAAACCGGTTGCACTTCTGAAGAAGGACCTACGTCTCATGATTTTCTCCGAAGAATAGATCAAGGTTTGAGGGATCAGAATATGGGTTGTGTTTTGATTGAACAGTCAGCAACAAAATTATATTGACACGTTCCTCTCCTAGACAGGCTGGTGAATTTGTTATGGCGGGTCCTGGGATTCATTTTGTGAAAAATCATGAGTCCCAGTTGAAAATAAATGCTTTCTTGGGCATTTAGGTAACCAGACTGTTAATCTGGAGACAGATGCCAAATGTGTTTATTACGGTTTACTGAAATTAAAATAGTCTTTCTAAATATTAAAAGCACAAAAAAGACTAAAATAAATATGCATCTTTAAACAACAGCCACAGAAATGATACGAACAGTTTATTCTACCAAAAAATCTTCAAATCCATTAATCATCGGTTTGCATCCTATGGGATGCATGCCATGAATTATTTTGTGTCTTTAATTTGGAGACACAGGGACGCAGGATACAGAGGTAACAAAATCACTGCAGCCTTGAAAGAAAAATGATTGGTCTAGCGTTTGTACGTAACCAGGCCTTCAATAGGACAATTGCACGATGACGATATTTGACTACAACTACCAGAATTCATTTCGTTTTTGCTTTGTTATTTAAATTTGCCAATTCCGCTGAGGATAAAAGAACAATAACCTTAATTTGCACAAGAAAACAACACACTCAAGGATTCTGTTAGCTGTAGTAAAATGACGTCATCGTGCAATTGTCCTATTATTCCCAAATGCACTGAACGTTAGTCTCTACATTCAGTGCTCGACCTTAGCGGTAGTCCACTAGTCCTGGACTAGTGCAAAATGCTTCTGGACTAGTAGAAACGTAGAGCCACTAGTCACAGGACCAGTAACTACTTTGTAGTTTGTAATGTTTAAAAAATAATACATGGTGAAAACAAAATATACGTCTTGTAAACGCTTTTTCGATGCGTTCCTCGCAATGTTTCTATCGTGAAAAATGATAGTCCAATGCGAGGACTGAGGCGAGAAGACTAAACAAGGCTGAGGTTGGGACTGGGCACTAAGGAACTCCCACCATCTTTGTCTTGACCCGCCCAAGTTATTATCATGAAGAGATTAGAGACATTTTGTTGTAGTTCTAACAGCAACAATTATCCAAACAAACGCCAGAAAGAAGGTAGTGGTGACACAGAAAAGACATTGGAGACAAAAGAGAGCAACAGCAATAAAACGACCAAGAAATCTTCATATGATCAAGAGGATCGAACCATTAAAGTCAGGCATTTCCACCCTGAATGGAAAAACACTTTTCCTTGGGTTATTTACAATGATGGCAAAATGTTTTGTTCAACCTGCCTTGATTTTCCAGAGAAATCAAGTGATCCATCCAGTTTTATAAGCAGCTGCAGTAATTTCAGAATGGAATCTTTGAGAAGTCATGCGAAGTCAACAGGACAGGACACATTCAGGCAGAAGAGGCTATTCGTGTCAAAGCAAACCAGCTAGAATTGCACTTCTACCAAGAGCTCTTCTTCTCATGTCAGATGAGGTGAGACTAAAAATTGAAAAGCTATTTGACACTGCCTTTATGATCGCTAAACTTAAACTTCCTTTTACTGCTTTTCCAAGTCTGTGTGCCGTAGAAAAAAAACATGGAGTTTGTTTAGGAAACACGTACCAAACCGACAAATCCTGCAAAAACTTTGTAGTTGCTATTACTGATGAGCTAAAATGCAATATTTCTGAAACAGTTTAGTCAGCACGTTTTATTGGAGTCATGGCAGATGGTGTGACAGATGTGGGGACAAGAGAGGTAGAAGATGTGTATGTAAGATTTTTGGAGAAAGGAGTGCCTGAGAGTAAATTTGCAGGACTTAAGGAATGTCATAATGCAAAGGCAACTAGTATTACAGAAGCTATCAAAGAAGTCTTGAATGAAATAGATGACAACTGGAAGCAAAAACTTGTTTGTCTGGGATCTGATGGGGCAAGTGTCATGATTGGAAAGAATAACAGTGTCTACAGTGTATGTTCATCTGAAGACAGATGTTCCCAGTCTAATAAGTATTCACTGTATTGCACATAAGCTGGAATTAGGATTTCAAGACACAATCAAAGATGTAAAACTTTTCCAAGATGCAAAGGAGATGTTGCAGGGTATTTGGAAATACTATAAGTATTCCTGCAAGGCTGTAGCTGGCAGACAAGATACCTGTTTGTGAAATTCCTTCACCTTCTCCTTGACATTGTGCAGCAAGTTAGCAAGGTCTCTCTTGTGTTTCGAAGAGAAGAGGTTACCATTGCACTAGTGCAAGATAAGATAAATGCACTCAATGCTAGTCTGGAATCCCTAAAGACAAGGCCAGGAGAACACCTGAGATCATTTGAAGGATTAGTTGATGCTGATAACCGATTCAATGACATAGTTTTGTCAAAGAAAGACACTGATGATGCCTCTTTCCTAACTACAAGAGAGACACTAATTGATCTTGCAAAGCAGTACATCAGCAGCAGATTTAGTAACTTCAATGATAATTCTGTTCTGAAGGCAGCAGCTTCCATAACAGAACCATTACTTTGGCCCAAGGATAGAGCAGCCGTACTTGTGTATGGAGAAGATCAATTAGATTCTTTGATCAATCACTTTGATCATCTAATAACTGGGCCTACTGTTGCTTTTAATGAGTTCACTTAGGAAGGTGAGTGGATGGAGCTCAAGCTTCATTATCACCCAGGTGGATTAAGACTTTCTGCTAAGGAATTCTGGCAGGAACTGTTTACAAACCCTCATTATTCAGCAAGACTTCCCAATCTTGTGGTTCTCATTGAGCTGTGTCTCGTAATGCCAATTCAAACAGCATGCTGTGAAAGGGGTAACTCTTGTCTAAACAGGATCATGACAGACTTTAGCTCATCCGTTGATGTTTCCACTGTGGATGCCTTAATGTTCATATCAGTAAATGGGCCTGACCATGCTGAGTACAATGCAACTAGAGCTGTTGCAAGATGACTTGATTCAGGGCAAAGGCTAAGGAGGCCAGAAATAATGGACACTTTAAGTTGTGTTTTTGAGTGGGTAACAACTCTTTATTGAGTCATGGGTGTCAGACTCTTTACTTTAGTGACTTACAAGTATTTCATGTATGGCAATATCAATGAAAGACTTAGATCAGATAGATTTGACACAAAAAATGTAACACATTTTTTTCAAGTTTATTGTCACACATTAATGTCTGACTCTTTATTAAATTGTGAGTTAGCCTGGTTAGTGTCTGTCACTCGCCTTTGACTCTTTGCCAGTGGTATTGTTAAGTTTCATGATGGCATCAGTTCTATGAAATTTAATTGTAAAAAGATATTGCAAATAATATTGTCATGCTGCAATCAGGAAGGACTACCATAGATTTACTCAGGACTAGTAAATTTTCAGTTCAACTAGTCCAAGGACCAGCGATTTAAAAAGTTAAGGTCGAGCACCGACTACATGCATTGTAATCAAGCTACCTGTAGAAAAACAACAAACATTAAGTTAGCATTGTATGAAGGGTGGGAGAGAAGTTATAACCCATTAAACAATAGCGCTCAATAGTTTTGTCACTAATTCCAGCAATTTGCATAAGAGAACAGTAAGTCAAATTCTATCTATGGTAAGAAAAATTTCATTAGGACAGTGTTTTATTCTTTAAAAGCCATTGTCCTTTGAGAGCCATTGAGTCATCAATTTCTGGAAATACATGTACCAATAATTAAGATACTATTGACATTATTGTTTTTTTTTTTACAAATTAGATAGTAACTGCGTTTATTAAATTTTTTGTTGGTTAAAGGCCCTAACACTCCAGACCTATTTCAAGAGATGGTGCTGGCATCTTGGTGTGGCATTTTGGCATCACTCTCCCTGCTTCTGGAAGCAAGGTATGTATATAATCCATTAAAAGGCTTGTCTATAGTGGAATTATAACTTAGTGCACTTAGCTTATCCAGCTAGTTTACTGTAGGTACTCCACTCAAATGCTTAGAGCCTGTTTACATGAAGGTGGAGGACCCCAGGTAGGTGAGGTAACATGTGGCGTGTTACCCCACCTAACATGTAAAAGTCATCACATTAAAATGAGATATTATATGGACAGGTGGTTTATCCCACCTAAGCGGGTTATCTCACCTATCTGGCGTACCCCACCTCCATGTAAACAGACCCTTAGAAACAAAAAATCCAAATACAGCATATATAACAGGATTAAAAACCCCAACTGGGAGGAAGCAACCAGTTGGTTATTTGCAAGCGTGGCCAAGGATTTGAATCTGGGATGACCGAGAACAAATCCAGTAAGTCGCCAGAGCAGGACTCGAACCCGGGACTGCCGGATTGGAAGTCAGATGAGCTGACCACTCTATCACGCTGCCTCCTTTTTGCCTCCATGTTATTGCATTTATGATATGAATCCCCTGACAGTGCTAGTAGAGGTGTGTTTGTTTAGGAAATCAAGTTAAAAAAATCCAGATATCTAAAAAGTACAAATTCAAAGAGAGATTTTGTTGATCAGAATCCTTCTGCAACATAAAATTATTTGTTAAATACAAACCCGCATAAGTTGACACCCAAAATGCAAAGAGTTAGTGGTTGCTTTCAGCTGGAGGTGGTCACTTAAGAGAGTCAAACTGCTAGAGGTCTTTTTTGTGAAGAAGTCTGGACACATCTACTTTTTGGAGAGAATGTATTACATGCAATTTATTGTTGGGTTACAATGTATGTAAATCCAGAGAATGACTGGAGAACTGACAATATGACTAACAAGACGACTGTTTAACTATGACAATAGACGGATCGAAACGCACCAGTTACTGATTACGAGTCTTCATAGCCAATATCATCACGGCTTAACTGACAGACGACTAATAACATTGTGACGTAATTGACCAATCAGATCAATAACCAGAGTATAATACCATCAACTGACGTGATACAACTCACTTTGACTCTGAAGATGACTACCACACAGGTTGTCGAAACGTCAGTCACTGGCAACAAGAACAGTCTTATTCAGGACTACGTTCACCCGGACGATCAAACTCAACCTACTTTTAAATCCATGTTGTTTCTAAAAGTTCTCATACTGTTGAAAGGTGAGGTTTGAACCCAGGAGTCGTGTCATCAGTAGGTCGAGTATGATCATCTGGGTGAACGTGGTCCTGAATAGGACTGTTGTTGTTGTTGTTGACAGTGACTTACGTTAAAAAAACCTGTGCGGTAGTCATCTTCAGAGTCAAAGTGAGTCGTGTCACGTCAGTTGATGGCCGGTATTAAAATCTGGTCCAAGTTGTTCAAAGCTGGGTTCATATAACCTGGGGTTAGTGCGAGATTTGAATTCAGATTTGAAAGCTTAAAAAGCATTTCAGTTTTGATTATTTTTGTCTACAAGTTGATTGGAAGCTCTAAAAATAACAGAGGAAATTATCCGAGAAAATGTTTTTGAACACAAGAAAAAGAAACCCAGGTTAAATTTAACCCCGGGTTAAGCGCTAATCGGCCTTCAAACAACTGGGTCTTGGTTATTGACCTGGTTGGTCAATTAAGTCGTGATGTTATTGGTTGTCTGTCAGTTAAGCCGTGATGTTATTGGCTATGAAGACCGATGTCACTGGTGCAAGACTTAGTATGTGTTGTCATACTCTAAGTAGCATACTAAATACAATGAACACAAAGATCAGACCATTGTCTCAGGTGGTTGCTTAGAAGAAATTAACAATGATGGAAATCTAAAACCTTCATCCTAAAGAGTGGTCATGGTTGCTTGCTGGAGGTAGTCTTTTATGAGCTGGTTGTCTACAGGAGGTCACCGCTTATGAGAGGTGGTTGCACATGGAAGTTAGGGTGCTTTCCATTTCTCAGAACTGGCTGGCCGGACCATTGCCTGACCAGTCAGTGAGCAAATGAAATCAGCTTTTTCCAGAGGATTTTTGCTGAAAAACCATCTCCTTCGTGCATACTATTTAGGATTTGACTGATCTAGCTGGATAGTTTTGATTAAAAGTGAAATTCTCATTACGATGGGAATGGTCTGGCCAGTCAGTTCTGACAAATGGAAAGCGCCCTTAGACTAGCTGTATTTGGAATGAAGCTGTTTTTTAACTTTAGTACTTATCAAAAGTAGGTTAAGTTTGATCGTCCGGGTGAACGTAGTCTTGAATAGGACTGTTGTTGTTGACAGTGACTGATGTTTCGACAACCTGTGCAGTAGTCATCTTAAGAGTGAAAGTGAGTTATATCACGTCAGTTGATGGTGTTATACTCTGGTTATTGATCTGATTGGTCAATGACGCCACAATGTTATTGGCCATCTGTCAGTTAAGCCGTGATGTTACTGGCTATTTGGTTATTGGCTAGTTTTAGTACTTATAGTGACTTTTTTCTTACAGTAATGATGAAAGTGCTACAGAAGCTATCCTCAAGTCGTACCAGCTTTATGCCAATGTTTGTGGCATTCTTAATATGACAACTCCAAGAGATGCATTCATCACATCCCTCTGCAAGGCGGCATTGCCCCCACACTACACCCTGACAGTGGTGAATCCCCACTCTGGTACTGCTCAGGTTTCTTATGTTAAGTTTCCGAGTGGGACCCAGGTGCCTCCAGAATCACAGAGTGGAGACCACAGAAGCTTGGGGAAGTCTTTGTCTGGGGAGTCTGGCTCTGGTACGGTGCTCACAGGGACCCCACTTGGATCCAGTCATGGTCCTGTGTCTGTGAGTAGATCTTCCTGTAGAAGAACTCCTCTGTAGCATTCCTTTGAATGGTCGCACTTTAGGAATTGATCCACAGACTCAAATAATTATTAGAACCGCCATTTACATAATAATAAATAGTACCACAGAAAAGTAGTGCTCAGTAGCTCTAATTTGAATGGTCACACTTCATGATTTCATCCCCAGACTCAAAAGTTGGAACCACCTTGTACAGCATACTAAACAGTACCACAGGAAAGTACTGCTCAGTAGCTTTCATTTGAATGGTCACACTTAAGGATTTCATCCACACACTCCAAAGTTAGAGCCACCTTGTACAGCACACTAAACAGCACCAAAGGAAAGTACTGCTCAGCAGCTTTTATTTGAATGGTTACACTTTAGGATTTCATCCACAGACTCAAAAGTTAGAACCACCATGTACAGCATAATAAACAGTACCACAGGAAAGTAGTGCTCAGTAGCTTTTATTTGAATGGTCACACTTTA
>JBBMOI010000015.1:27500-40000 GCA_038088405.1 Porites divaricata | reverse complement strand
AAAGCAAAACAGTCAAGCAAACATGACGGTGCGCGGTTTTTTTTTCGCGCTAGGTTCGTTTTGTCTTGCGTTTGTTCTTCTGAGACTAGGTGTACAAGAACTTTCTCAATTAATTTTATGTCTTGTTGCCATGGTAACTGTTGAGGAAGTAACAGCGCTATTTTGGGTCAAGCAGTTGTATTCGGACTTCTTGCCCTCAACGAAATTGCCACCAAGATATATATATCTTAAAACTTATCGAAATCTCTCTCCGATGTTAAGAACCCTAATTTTTTCCCTCGGTCCATTGCACTCGCATCTCCTTTTGGGCGGCAGTCGCACATGATTTAGAAGTTGATAAAAGTGTTTTCATTTGTTCTTCAGGTTATAACTCAGGCAATGATGGCCGAACTTCCTGTACTGGCTGCGATCCTATCAAGACTGTTTGAAACATCCAAGTAAGTGTAACTCAAAAGTTAGAATCACCTTGTACAGAATAATAAACAGTACCATTAAAGTACTGCTCAGTAACTTTTATTTGAATGGTCACACTTTAGGATTTCCTCCACCGAATCAAAACTTAGAGTCACCTTGTACAGCATAATAAACACTACCAAAAGAAAGTCATTAAATGGTCTTTAACACTCTAGGATTTCATCCACAGAACGCAAAAGTTTGAACCACGTTGTTCAGTATGATAAACCGCACCACAGGAAAGTACTTCTCTAAGCTTTCATTTGAATGGTCACAGCTTCAGGTTTCTTCCACAGAATCAAAAGTTAGAGCCACTTTTTGCAACGTAATAGACAAAACCACAGGAAAGTACTGCTCAGTAGCTTTCATTGGAATGGTCACACTTCGGGATTTCATCCACAGATTCAAAAGTTAGAACCACCTTGTACAGCATAATGAACAGTACCAAAAGAAAGTCATTTGAATGGTTACACTCTAAGATTTCATCAACAGACTGAAAAATAAGAACCACCTTGTGCAACGTTATAAACAATACCACAGGAAAACACTACTACTCAGTAGCTGATCACCTCATGTTTTGGTATTCTTGTTTAGGTATCTTGATGATGTCGCTCTTCATCATCTTGCTGACGCCCTTTGCCGATTGTCCACGACGTCAATGGAACAAGCGCAAAGCAATAAGGTAATAAACTTCCGGCCTTATTATTGCACGCGGTCTGTACGTTTCGGGTCGCGTGTTCCGAGCGAGTTTTTTCCCGACCGAGAAGGCCTAGAAATATCTTCAGGCGGAGCAGGAGACTGGGTTGCTGTGGTGTCGAGTTGCATTATGGAATTGTCCTGGGTACGCTATCCCTTTTTTCATTGGCTATTACGAAGTTCCGGAAGAAACTGGGTCCAAATTTGTCCCATAGTGCAAATCGACCCAAGACACATGTTCATTATCAAGCGTAGCTTCAAAATGGTCTGTTTCCTTTAATGACCTCCTTGATTTAGGCTCAGGCACTCTTTCTTATTACCACTACTTTAAAAATCGTGATCGCGGCTCTGTTGCACGTTCATCCACAATTCTTTTCATAGTATTCTATGCAAATTGAGATATGTAGAGGATCGATTTGAGACGCCTGTCTAGGAAAGAAGAAATTTTTGCCTTGAAGTTTCAAGAACGTTGCAGATTAAATGAAAAGTGTAAAAAAAAGTCGTCGAAGAGTTCTATCCGGAAGATCAGGGAGGCCCTTAGATTCTTTACAGTCCCCTATTTTTCCGTAAGGGCGGCCATGTTGGATTTAAATGTACCAAACCATCCCCCCCCCCCTTAAGTAGGTTTGATACTCATCCCCTGACTAGACTAGGTAGATTTGAAACCAAGATGGCCGCCCTTAACTAGAGGCGCTAGATCCCGAAGATCCTACGGAATGTTAGGTGACTGTGAACAGTCTGGGAGGCCCTTTGTAGTCGAATTAAATGTACTCGGCGAGGGCCCCTTAATTAGGGTGGTAAAGCTATGCAAGACATCATTCACTTGATACGCTTCGTGAAAACCAATTCGATTTTGGCATGAAAATTTGAGATAAGACTTACTTGTAGTGTGCAAAAGAAGCAAACAGCACCTTCCCACGGTGTATTTGTTTCAACTTTATTCAATTTTCTCGTAATTATTATTTTTTGTTTGGTTACTGCCCCTCCACTTTAGAAACGGAAGGGAACTGGAGCCGAAATGCGTTCTGGGATCGTTACTGGGGAACGCGCCGGTCAGCTGTTAGCCAATTTTTCCCTGTCCCAGAAGCCTTTGCAAAAGTTAACGAGGCTCAGTTCCCCTCTCCTTTCTAAAGTGAGTTAAAGTTTAGAGCTCATAATAGGCCATTTGCACTAAGAGGTCGTGTGACATCGTGTTTATGAAAATGAAAGTTATATGGTTTTTCCTTTGAAAAAACGATCAGTGGGTCATATCTTAAACAAAATAATAGTGGTTTGGTTTTTCAAACCCGCAACATTTTCTTAAAATGAGTAAGTTCGTAGCTGGTCACGTGACCAAAATATGATTTTTAAAATTAGGTATTACATCTTTCAGAACACAAATTTTGCACTTAACGTTCAAGGGAAATGTTGAAAAGATGATGTGGTAACGTTTACAGCAAATCTGAGCGTAACTATCAAACGTTTAACAAGATATAAGCAAAAAGTAGTTTTGGCCGCCATGTTGGAGGGCAAGAGTATGCCCTCCAACATGGCGGCCAATACAAATCATATTGCTTTTGTTGAAAAATCAAAGTGCCATAAAATATCTCCCTTAAATGCGTTCCCTCTTGAATTTCGGGAGTAAGATAATTTTTATGTGCTCTGTCAATTTTTGGCATCAGCAAGATTCCAACGCATCGTTTAAAGGAAGCATTGGTCACGTGATCTCTTAGTGCAACTGGCCTATTGATTGTATAGAACATACGAAATCTACTAAGACTTAGCCCATCATTATTCCACATCCCGCGGTAGTCGTTGATTGTTGCTGCTTTAGTTTCAGGAGCCTTCACTCTTTGCTGTGGCAAAACTCTTAGAAACCGGTTTAAACAATCTACACCGCGCACGCGTTCTGTGGAAACCGCTGACTGCCCATCTTTTAGAGGTAGGGCTCATCTTTTGAAACGTTTCAAATAAATTCAGTTTACTGTGAGAAAAGAGATGCAGTTTCAGAAGATCCGATTTTGCGTTTTTTAACTTTCGTCACCCTGACGGCGCCTTTGTCCAGTGATTGCTCACATGGTCTTCAGGTGACCATAAGAGGTAATCACATGAAACGTTTCGTATAGTTTAGAATTGTTCTATGGGTTCCCTCGTTGGACAGTGTGGGGACTGGTTTCTTGGTTAGAACACAATAGTGTAAATACCCCTCATTCCCACGAGAGCCGTGCTTGCTACCAAACTGTAACATTAAAAAACCTTTAGAGTATTGAGAAAATACTTGAAGATTTGGAGGCTATACCACAGCACCGCATACCTATAGCCAAAGCTAATTTTTAAATAGTTTGTGCGCGGCTGAGGAATAGGTAGTTTGCTTCCAGTGGCTTTTAGCGAGTAATAGGAGACACTACCGTGGTTAGTAAACATATTGCTCTGGTAGTCTGGAGCAAGTCTACCATTATTATTGATTTGTATACAATGATTGGATTGAGCGTCCTGCTTCAAATGAGCGTATTTACTCACCAGCCCTCAAATAAAAGTAGTGTACTGGGCGCAAATTACGGTTTCTTATTACATAGTAGCAATATAAGTAAATGTCCTGTTTCTATTTTTAGGTCTGTCAGCACCCTCATAATAAGATGCGCGAGTGGGGAGCTGAGGCAGTGACGTCACTTGTTCGATCAGCTCTGACGCATGATCATGATCCTCCTCTAAAACAAGACTTGGTAAGTCACGTGATATACGATGCTGCTGATTGACAGGGTTAACTGACCAATAGAATCAAAGCGACACCGACGTAAAATAACAGACCCTATTTACGATAGCCGCCATCATTGCACGCGCTTAAGGACTGATGGAATAAAAGCAATGTAACGTGGGTTCTCCTTTGGCAAACAGATCTTATGATAAAATCTGTCAATGCAAGAAATTGCGGTCAAGTTTGTTTGTTCTAGACAATAGACAATGAAGTCTTTTTAAACTCAAAGACGACAGTGGCAAAATGATATGGGTGGAAGCGATTATTGTTATTGTTTGGACGCAATGGCGACTGTACATGTCCTCACAGCAACTAATAATGACTTAAAAACTTGACCAGACTTTATTTGCACATTTCCAGGACTAAAGTCGCTGTCTTATTTTGAGAGAATAAACAAATTCAACCGTGTTTACTCGTATTGGCAAGTTTTATAATCTGTTTGGCCCCTGAGAAACCACGTGATATTGCTTTTATCCCATCAACCCTAAAGCGCGTGCAAAAATGGCGGGTGTCGCGAGTTAGGTCTATTGTTGCTCACACATAATATTATAGGGAGTTTCACTTACATGGCTAGCGTCTACGCAAATTTCTTGAACAAAAGAAAACGTTTACATAAGAAAAGAGTTCAACTCCCACAGGATTGGTTTGGAACACCAACATAGCCGCCGTTTCATTCTTTTGGAAAACCGATGTGGCTGACGTGACATGTCAAAACGTTCTATTATTTTCTAAATCTCATAACTGTTCTTCAGCAGGATGCCAAAAGTGAGGTGCAATTCGACAACTAGTTTCGGCACAATGGAAAACAGCCAGCATTATGTTGTGTTTAATGTCTGGAGTGAGGATTTTTGTTGGCATGATAAAGCATGGTTCCCCTAGCCTTACGTCGTTGAGAACAGAAACATTGACAATAATTTGTGCAGCCCTATAAGACAGTACGACTTTACTAAATCAATGAAATCATAAATCAAAGACTGGTCACCGGTTCAAAGAAGTTCCGAGTAAGCCACGAAGGGAATGTTATCACCAAGTAACAATCATTCACGTTCTTAAACGCGTGTTTTGTGTCTTCCGTAGCAACTTCAGTCCATGTTGCTGAGCCCCCTGCAAGAAATGTCTAATGTCAGCTTTTCTGACATTCGCTACAAGCAGTTAGAATGTGTGCTACAGGTAAGAAAGTAAAGTAGTTCTGCTTTTTGCAACAAAGTCTGTGCATGTTGCGTGCTTTTACCGGCCCAACGCAAAATTGTTTTACACCAACTGACTTAACTCTCGTGTATCACGTGACTCCCGCCTAATTTTATCCAATCAAAAGTCAGTATTCACGCAACTTTCAACAACCTGATTTGTTACAAGTAAGGTGTGAACGTGGGTGGTAAAGCGCGCGACATCGCTTTTCAAGTCTTTTCGCAGCAACGTTGCAAAACAAGGTGAGAGTGTTTGTTGCCCGTTTTACGCACCCCAGCTTAAGCTCTTGGTGCTCAACATATATAGCTTCTAGTACCAAGCACGTGAAAATTCTGCTGCATAGGTAAATAATAAGAAGAACGTCTTTTGTAACAAGTTATGTTCCATTGTGTTTAGATTCTTCACTCCACCGGTCAAAACCTTGGTCAAGGATGGCTGTGCGTGCTGGGTGTAATAGGCGCTGCTACGAACCAACAAGGGTAAGATTTTTGGAACTAGTGCAATTCACGTTTTATATAATAATAATAATAATAATAATAATAATAATAATAATAATAATTGGTCTTTATTGAGTCAAAAGATAAAAATACATATCTTATGTTACAGGCAATGAAACGTTCTAAAAGCATATAAAATGTACTACTCAATAAGATAAAAGTCTCTGACCTTGTTATTCTAAAGCTAAGTTATATCTGAAAATTAAACGATTAACAAATGTACTTTTAAAACGCTCACTTTTGATGCTTGGTCGGACGCTTGACCTCGTCCGTAAATTATAGCAGGAGGCCCTTACACGCGGAATAAAAGGCAACAGCGGGTGATTGGCGGCCTGAGACACCCTTTTAAAGATGCTGTGATCCTGCTTCTGTAAGATTGATCGTATGTTATACTTCCTCGTAATAAAATTCCTTTTCCAGCAACGATCGAAGAAACATTGTAGTGGAGTGAGGTCGGACTCTGATGCTCCATAGACTGAAAGGGCATACGTGAAATTGGGAAGTACTAAGGTATCGAAAAGAAAGTCTATTTCTGCCTGCATATAGCCCTCTTTGCGTAGAGACCTAAGGACATAGAGGCATTTATTTGCCTTAACGAGCTTATTCTTAACATGTGTGTTGAACTTACAATCACTCTGAAAAGTGACACCCAGAATGCTAACATTAGTACAACTAGGAATTCCAAAAATAGGAGGGTACAATTCATGGTTGCCCTTCTTAAGGACTGTAATCTCCTTACATTTGCTCGGGTTACATAACATGCGATTTCTTTCTGTCCAGTCTAAGAACTGTGTAACCAATGCCTCAGACATATCTCTGTCTTTCCAGACAGGAGCAATGATATTTGAGTCGTCAGCATACTTGAATAACACTGGCAGGGTGTCTAAGTAGATCTCTAGATCCTTTATGAAAATATTAAATAGATAAGGTCCGCTTACGCTACCTTAAGTAGTGCCTTGATTCACGCATTTCCAGTCACATGAAATATTGTTATAACAAATTCTTTGTTTTCTACCTTTCAAAAAACTTAGGTATAAATTAACCTAATTATTAACCGAGTGAGGTCATTACAAGGAATTCTCATTGACCTAGCGATAGCGAGGTCAATACATCAAGGCTGAAGTCTGAGATTTCCCTGTAATGACCGAACGGCCTTTTTAACATTATTAATTTTAAACACCGGAATTAATTGAGCCTGCGATCAGTTGAGACCAAAACCTGGTCAGCGGATAACTTTAAAGAACACGTCACCTCGATGACTTGAACACGTAAACCCAAGATACAGTCATGGGACATTGGTCAGAGGATACCCTTTTTTGACAGCTACATGTATCAATTGACCATGACTTGGATGTCAATTATCAAGTTAAACACAGATTGTATATGCCTTGAACATGTAGCGAATAATGCCCGGTCATTACAATATTCTCGAGTGTTGAACTTTGAGCAGTATTCTTCAAGTGACCTCGTTTTACTCCACACACCAACAATCTTTTTACGCGAATGATTAAAATAATAGATAAAAGGAAAGTTTATCAATTCATTAAGTCACTGATGATAATCTTCCTTTAAGTGAACCCCCTACTCAAGTCACAAGTAGCACAGCGTTGCGTCAGGGATCTAATGTCTCCTTGGTTCATGACCTTCTAAAATTTTTTGACAGTCATGATTTTGTTATGGTGCTATCAAAATATTCGTGTTAATACCTGAAACTTTTTAAAATTTTTTTTTTGAATACCAAGAATTTTTCCGCGATCTTCCGGTAATTTCGGATGATTGCGAAGAGTCAATTTTTGGCGTCTGGCAGAACAGTCAAGGTTATTTTAGCTTTTGGTCAGTCTTAGATGATGAGAGCCGCAACGTAGTAAGTTTGCCATGCCATATTTGTCTTAAAATATTCCAGTCATCAACCTATTTTTTATAATTTCCGCGGCTTTATTAATATTATTGTTTGTAACATTTGTTTCAGTGAGGGCCTTATTCGAGTGGCTTTTCAAAGCCTGCAGCTTGTAGTGACGGATTTCCTTCCCTTGATGCCTTGCACGTGTATAAAGGTCGTTGTGGATGTGGCGGGAAAATTTGGCCTGCAACCGCAGGAGCTGAACATAAGCCTAACTGCTATTGGTCTGCTGGTGAGTCACTTGTTTTTTAAAGCCAAGTTTGATATTATTTGCTTGGAAAGTGCCACATTTTTCGCTTCCAAAAGGTTAATAACCCCTGATATAAACAAACTGCTTATTTTCCCGGAGCTAAAAAACCCTCAAGGCGCAATTAATATGACATTTTCATGGTTTCTGTGTTGTTCAAAATTATCTCGCAGTGGAACATCTCCGACTTTTTGTCGCAACACCGGGAAAAGATTCGCACAGCACTGGAAGAAGCTGAAACTCCTGCTAATGAAGGTACCAATGATAGCAGCAGTGTTGGCACCAAATACGAAAAACCCGTACCTCCCTCTGACCGCCAGTGGATGTGTCTGTATTCCAAGCTTGGTGAGTTGTGCGTTGATCCGCGGCCCGCAGTCAGAAAAAGCGCGGGACAGACGCTGTTCTCGACCATTAATGCTCATGGTTCGCTTCTGGAGAATGTCACGTGGTATACAGTGCTCTGGCAGGTAATTTCTCCATTTATGTCAGCTTCCTACGTATGTTCTTTTTTGCCTCGTCACGCAACAATCTTCCCCCAACAAATGCACGACAAGTTAAAAGCATGTCTTACGTAGGACTGCAGTAGACTAAATTTGCCTTCGTCCAAATGATTTCATTTTTGCCCTTTGCTTCTCAAAACACTCAAGAGAACACGAGACGAGAGAGAGAGAGAGTTTGTCCCTAGTTTCTACGCGTAACCAGCCTTACGAGTCCGTGAACTTGTTGACTTTATCTCAGTTCACAATAATCCGTACTTTAAGGTTCCGTCGGAAGAAGAAACGTAGTTGTATTTCAGTTCAAAACAATGATTTGGTTCAGTTAAAAGCCTTTCTCGATATTCATCACTGCTCTGTCAAGCATTGGAACAGTGGAGCAGACTTCGACGCAGCTTAATATTTGTAAACCTAGGTCATTCGAGGGTCTTTCTTTTCTCAGTCTATGTCACTGGCGAAGAGAAAGGTCTTTCTTGAACAGCTGATTGATGAAAGAGAAAGCAGCCTAATTGCAAGTCTCCATTGCGCTCGCACACTTGTTGCCCTCTCGCGTCGTCAATAGCTCAGACCATTAGATTCTAAGACAAGGAATACTACGAGGACGAGATTTTCTCAATACTAAGTGTGCGCGCGCGTGATACAGTGTCATTTTGGCGGGAAAACGTGGTAGCCGTCTTCATTTTACTACGGGTTTTAGCAAAAATATCGCAGTGGCGGAAGTAAGTTGTCCACTGCTAGAAGTATTTTCATTTTGCGAAAGTATCAGATTGATTTTAGATATAATGGAATACACTAAGCATAAGGATATTGCGTGGCCGTCTTCTTAGATTTTGAGAAAGCTTTCGATTCGGTGGAGTGGAATTACATTCAAAAATGCCTGGAAGCAACGAACTTTGGCCCTGATCTCCGGCAGTGGGTTTATGTTTTTTATCATAATATCTCCAGTTGTGTTTTGAACAATGGTCATGCATCGGAACCCTTCTTACTTGAAAGAGGCGTTCGACAGGGGTGCCCACTATCGGGTTTGTTGTTTGTTATAGCCATTGAGACCCTTGCGCAAAAGATAAGACGCTCCAAAACGATCAAAGGAATTGAAATTGAGTACAATGGATCTCAGGAAATAAAATTATCTCAGTATGCGGATGACACGACAGCGCTCTTGAGTGATAGTGAGTCCGTCATGCAGCTATTTGAACTGCTAGGCCTTTTTGAGAGATGTTCTGGCCTGAAAATAAACGAATCAAAATCGGAACTGTTATGGCTTGGTTCATGGCGCCATAGGAAAGACAAAATTTTAAATTTACAAATTAGTGAGGAGCCTGTCTATGCGCTTGGTGTTCATTTCACGTACGAACGTGACACGGTTCTAAAGAGGAACTTCTGGGATAAGTTAATTTCCTTAAAAAAACTGTTAAACATATGGTCTCAAAGGGACATTTCTGTTTACGGCAAAATAAATCTAGTGAAATCCCTCGCGCTCTCCAAACTGGTATTTATCTGCAGTGTAATGGAAACTCCAAAACTTTTTGTTGATGAAGTAAATAAAATAGTATTAGATTTTATTTGGGGCCACAAACCACCCAAGATAAAATACACTACGCTCATCAAAACAAGGCAAGAGGGAGGCTTAGAGATGAAAGACTTTGCTTTATTTAACAAGGCTTTAAAGTTAAATTGGGTTAAGCGACTTTGCTCAAACTCAGACGCTCCGTGGCAGTACACCCCGAAGTCCCTCCTAGCGAATGTTGGGGGCCCAGAGCTTTTCAAATGTAACTATGACACCGGTCACCTTAATCTAGGTAAATGCCTTCCGGATTTTTATCGCGAAATAATCATATTTTGGCAAGACGTCATAGCTTCCAACCCAAAATGCAAAAGTGATGTTCTTGAACAGATAGTTTGGAATAATAAGTTTATTATGTCTGATAAGAAATCTATGTACTTGCAGCATTGGCGTTACGCAGGAATTCTCAAAATTAACGACCTCTTTGATACACAGCAAAACTGCTTTCCGTCCTTCGACTCTTTTCGTAATAAATTTAACGTAAGATGTAATTTCTTAGAGTACTTTAGCCTTGTTAACGCCATCCCTCAAAGTTGGAAAAGACTCCTTAATTGCTCCCTCAAACAAAGCTCAACACCGCAAATATTAATAGAGGAAATGACTTGCAAAAAAATTTATACTAAGCTGCTGTCTCTTCGATCAAAGCCTCCGCCGACTTGTGAGAAAAGACTCTTAAATTTTGGCTACCAGAAGGACGAGTTGAGAAAATTATATCTTTTGCCTTTTGAAGTAACAAGAGAAGTAAAGCTATCAATGTTCCAGTACAAAATTATTCACAATATTCTGTGCACTAAGAGCTTATTATTTAAAATGAAGAAAGAAGACTCCCCACGCTGCCCTTTTTGTCCAGTAGATCACACCATTATTCATCTTTTCACTGAGTGCGCGCAAGCCACGTTGTTCTGGAAAGAGTTTCTGGATTGCGCCTCGCGCATGGTGAACTCAAAATTATCGCTTTCAATAAAAGAAATTATGTTTGGCATTATTAATAACGATTCTAAATTCTGCTTAGCCCTCAATCATTTAGTCATTATAGGAAAGTATTTTCTTTACGTAAAAGCACTTAACGGTAAATTTTACGTCTTTAATGAATTTGTTTCCCTTGCTCGAGATAAAATTAGCCTAGAAAAATATATTTTTGGTATGGCTGGTCGCGAAAAAGATTTCAAAACAAAATGGTCTGTTTTTTCGTCTCACTTAAATACGGTGTGAAATTCTGTTTACTTAACTGATTGCGCTCCCATTTAATTACCACTAATGTTTTTATTGTGGTAGATTTCTTTTTTGTCAGCTTCAAGTTGTAGTTTTCGTTTTGTTGTAGATTGTCTTTGGTGAGCCTTCTTTAATAAAAATAACCGGGGTAATTTTTCTGGTGAAAAATGGGATCAATTTAGGTGTCTCAGAAACTGCCCACCTACCCCTCCCCTAAGCTAACATTTTGCCCTAAGTGAGAGGTAAGTGTTAATGTTGGCTTAGGGGAGGGGTAGGGGGGCAGTTTCTCAGAAACCTAAATTGGTCCGAAAAATGTTTAGTGGAGCTTTCCAGGATGTAAATTTTTTGACAATACGGAAAAAAAGCTTTAAGTCAAAGCTCGTCCTCGTCGTCATTCTTGTCCTTCGCAGCCGTTATTAGGGTCGTCACGCAACGCTCCTCCCCACTAAAACAAAGGGAAAGGAATGTGTCTCTCTCGTGAGCAGCCGTTAGTGGGGAGGAGCGTTGCGTGACGACCCTAATAACGGCTGCGAAGGAGACTATCTAAATACAAGATTTGTTTGGGTATTTGTCCACAGGTGTTATTTCCATTGTTGGAACAAGTCAAAACCATGTCCACGTCAGCAGCTGATGTTCCACCTCCGAGCGACTCAGTGAACTCGAAGGGTAAAATCCTCATTCACCATTCACGTGACACAGCTGAAAAACAATGGGCGGAAACACGTGTTTTGACCTTGAGTGGTGTCGCACGCGTCTTCAACAACCGGCGGCAAATTTTGGCGGGACTTGAGGAATTCCCGCGGGCATGGGCTCTTCTGTTGGAATTCATCGAGTTTGCAGCTCTGAGTAAATCCGCTGAAGTAGCACTAGCGGCGCTCAAGAGCTTTCAGGACATTGTGCAGGACTCAAGCGAGACTCAAGAGAATTTGGTCGCGAGTTCAAGCCCACTGGACAACTCTCGTGACAAAACGGCGGGAAAAGGCGCTGCCAAGTTGAAGGTGAAACCTAAGTTTTGCGAAGCAGCAGACGAAGACCTAAACCTTTGGGCAAATGCTTGGAGGGTGTGGTATAGTATAGGCAGTACAAGCATGTCCGAGGCTCATGTTCTGAGGACAAGACGAGATTCCTCTGGAAAACTCACCAAAATAAAAACTTATCCTACGCAGCCTTTCCTTGCAGCACTGGTACAAATCTTCCCTTTATTATTCATGAGAATATACAGTCGCTTTGGTTTAGCAGACTTGCAGAAACTTGCCAAGATCCTAGAGACATCTGTTACAATCCCTGTCCCCTTTGACCAGTCTCCATTCCTGGTTCCGTCTTTTCAAGATACTGTCCTAACGGCCCTTCAACACGCGATTTTGAACACGATTGAGATTTTGCGTGAACCGCTACCCAATTCAACCGGCTCCGTTCTTCATGTTTCAAATCAGCCAATGTATCCGACTCTGTTTTCTTTGCTTCTTCAATTTTTTGACTTCGCGACGGAGCCTCCTCGTGTTCATGATATATCGG
>JBBMOI010000015.1:0-22500 GCA_038088405.1 Porites divaricata | reverse complement strand
CAAAACGAAAACGACCATGTGAAATACTGCTGACCGGGTTTTAGAACCACCTTGTACAGCACAATAAACAGTACCACAGGTAAGTACTGCTCAGTAGCTTTCATTTGTATGGTGACACTCTAGGACTTCATCCCCTAACTCAAAAGTTAGAACCACCTTGTACAGTATAATAAACAGTAACACTGGAAAGTAGTGCTCAGTAGCTTTCATTTGAATGGTCACTCTGTATGAGGTCATCCACGCTAAAAACTTAGAACGATATCTATAACTGAGTAGGAAATGAAGAATTCAGACATTTTATCTTGTCATTTAGTTCGTTGTCCAGACACATCCTTCTTAAAACTGATGCCGAATCACCGTGGTACCAAGAAGGCTGTAGTCTATGGTGGGGGTGGGGGTGCCGTTTTGAAGGGTAGGTTTTTTAAGCGGTAAAGTCTGGGATAGCGTTTACAAAGCAGATTATGTTTCTCTAGAATGATTTATCACTTTCGGAAAATTGATCAGCGATATGAAGAACTAGAGTTTCTTGTTGATAGTGTTGTATAGAGTATGAATAATTGTCTCCCACCGGTACACTCCTACTAAAAAATTCACCGAGTCCCTCCCCCGGAAAGTAGCCAGTTGTTTAGACAGCTTGTAAGTCTTTCAGTTCTTTATTGCTAATGTTATTTATTCTTTTTAACATTCTTAGAACTCGAATGGCAGAGATGTCGTTTGTAATAAAGGCCATCAGCACGCTGGTGTCTTCAATGAAAAGAGCTGTAAGGGAAAATCCCACTGTCGGTATGTTCTTTGACAACTATCTCTTCTTTGCTATAGAGCGTTTTCACTCACGTCGCTAGGTCTATGCAAATTTATTGGAACAAAACAAAGTGTTTACATAGAAAAGAGTTCAACTCCCACAAGACTGGTTTGGGACACCAACATGGCCGCCGTGACGTCATGTTGTTTTTGTGTTTTTTTCAGTTTTCGATAAATAGCAGTAAGCGAATATCCATTAACATTACGAGAAAGGGAGCCTTAAACTATAGTAACTTACCACGTTTAAAGGTGATACGAGGGCGAAGTGGTCGCTATGAGAGAGTTGAATGTATTGTGCGTTTTACTGGCCCAAGCTAAACTCGATTTGCAGCGAGTGACAAAAGTCACGTGTCTGGCGTGGCCCCTGCGTTCTTTCAACCAATCAGAGGTCAGCATTCAAACTGCAACAACCTCATTTGTTGCATGACCGGTTTGAACGTGGAAGGTGAAACGCGCAACAGAACTTTTCATTTTCAAGTCGTTTTGCGGCAATGTTGCAAAACAAGTTACAGATCTGAAGCAGGTTACCATTTGCGAGTTAGCAGAACCTGAGTTAACACTGGTGAACTGCCGCCATGATTTCGACTTTTCAACATTTTCCCGGTTAGATCATGAAATCTGAACATTTTGCCAGCATGGTGTTGCATTTGCAACGTCTCGGCAAGATCTCGAATTCTCAAGATGTTGCCGCTAGGTTCTCTTGCTTTCGCGGGCAAAATCGTGAAGCTCTAAGATCTCGCCCGCAGTATCTTGAATTTTGAAGATCTTGCTGTTGACATCTTGACCTTTCCTGTTCAATACGTACGTGAAGCCTTTATATTTACTCTTGCTAGTATGTTTGCGAGATATTACAGATTTTGGTTCTCTTCTTAAGTGGTAGCGCTTTCCATTTCGGCTTGGTGGGCCATAGTTTCCCGGGCTTAGTTTCTCTTGTCCTAATCCCAAGTGACTAAGACTTTTCGGAATTGCGGGGGCGGAAGTAGCAGATTTCAAGCGAGGAAAACAAACGAAACGTTGTTTTTTCGTTTGTTAGAAAAAGGTTTTCTCTGCTTTCTGAAATCAGGGCTCACTGAATGTCCTGGAATCCCTGATAACCATCTCATCTCATCGTATCAATCAATCAATCAGTCAATCAATCAATCAACCAACCAACCAACCAACCAATCCATCATTCAGTCAATCATATCGTAGCCGCATATGCAAGTTTCTTCGCTTCCTTTGACCTAAGCCAAGCGAATGGAACACTAAAAGTAACTTTCTCCTTAACATGACGCAAATTTTTGTTGCAGTGGACGGTAGGATCTGGGATCAAGTCATTGAACTGTATCCTCGTCTTGTGGAATGCTCTGTTTGTAACTCGACGCAAGTCCGACGAGCCTTACAGGAGGCGCTTCAAGAGTACGCTGACTTATTAAGACCGCCGACTCATGCTTCGACCATAAATGGTGGTCGGTAGTTTAGGACAGTTCCTCTAAGTTTATTTTACGAGCTATCAAAGTTACGTGTGACGATTCAGGTTCCTTGGAGCACGTGAAAGGATAAGAGATCACATTGCACAATTCTTACCTAAACAGACAAACAGAGAGTGATCAAAATGGCTTAAATATGGGCGGAAATTGTATTTGTTCAATGACCATTGCAGAATGTTTGCTTTTGGTATGCGTAAACGTTGTACCATTGTTCTGAAGAAGCTGTAAATAATGTTTAGGAGTTTTCCCTCGTGGAAGTTTCATAATATTTAACGAATTTTACCTAGAAGACTAAATAAAGTAAATGCGCTTTTCATCTACCAACATTAGGATATTTTTCTTTCTCTGTCTTCCAACGGTTAATTCAGTTAGTCGAAACGCACAACTAGACGACATTTCATCACTATTCAGAGATGGTGTTACCTAATCCAAAGCCAGATTACTGCTTTTTAACAGACAAACATTTTTTGGAATAGCACACCTTTCCTTATGTAATTTACAGGTTAAAAAATGAATAAAAATTAACGATTTTTATTCCATATGAAAAATGGCCTCCTAGTTCGTTTATAGTGTTAAATGTGTCAAAATCAAATTGCCAAAATCTGATGGTTTCTTAACTTCCATTGTTATTCATTCAAAATATCTATCCGTGTCTGATTGGCTCAAATCTTACGGATAATTTTTCGTAACCGTCTAGCGTTGGACAAATTTGTGAGACGTTTGCGATATGTGGAAAATCTCGTCAATAGTACAACATTCCGTTTCTGATTGGCTCAAATCCTACAGATAATTCTTCATAACCAGCTAGCGTTGGACAAATTGGGAAGACGTTTGTGATATGTGGAATATGACGTCAATGGTATAAATGGTATAAATGCCAGAAAAATGGATTGAAAACCGACATGCCCTGGGACAAGGTTGCATTGTTTTTGTAGAGATGTACAAAATAGCGGGAAATTTTACACCTTTCGCGAAGGAAATATAACCGAACTATTGCCTAAAGTCATAGCAATAACGAAAGATAACAATTCCACGGGCTGCATCTGCTGTTTGAAACATCCCTTTATCTCCTGAACTTGCCGAGAAACTGGCGAATAAAGACGGAAACTTTGAACATCCATAGAGGTAAGCATGTTTTGGCTTGTTATTAAAATACGAATTATTTTGAATGAATAATAAAACAAATATTGGATCTGGCTTTCGTATAATCTGAAGAATTATGGAGATCCCGAGATAATGTAGCCTCCCACGCTGGTGTTTTTTGGGAGCTCGTCTTTCATAAAAGACGACACGCCTGTGTGGTAGGCTAGAGATAATACACTCCGAGATTGCACTCGGCCTCATTCAATACTTGTTAAATATGTACTTATTGCTTTATTTCGCTATTGCACCTTATGTCTTATTCGGTTCGTGGACTTCGTGGTCTTGTTCAGTTGAATTAGCAAACGTACGTGCCATCACTGATCAAATTTTCTCAGGATTGGAAAAGATGCTTGGCATTCTTTTTGGCTTTAGAAAGCACGTCCGGTATGTTGCGTGCATCCGCGCAAGGAAGCTCAGCCTTGACAGTGAGAGATTGTTTGGAAATAACAAGATAAAATAATTCTTAATTTTTATCTTTTGAAAAACTTGCAAACAAAAATGACAACCCTTGTGTCTGATTTGTTTATTTTACTCTCTGTTCATCCAATGTGGGGGAAGGATGGGGTGGGGTCAGACTCATATCAATATGAGGGGATGCTCGTCGGAAAATTAGACTGATTAAACCCCGTTGGGGAGAACAACCTGGACATCAGCGGCTCAGGCCAGGCACAGGATTTATTCAGTGACCTGTTATAAAGAAGATCACACTCGCAACAAAGGTATTTGTGAAATTTTCATTTAGGTATTTCTTTCCACACAACCCTAAGCGAAACCTTTGAGGACAATTTCCAAGTAAAGCCCCCGGGGGGGGGGGGGGGCCTTATATTCGGAGGGGCGATTTAAAGGAGGGTTTATGCGTTACGAGTTCGGGGGATTAAATTTGGAGGGGTTATACATGGAGGGGCTTATTTTCGGAATTTTACGGTTTTTGTCTAATACATTTCTACCTGGAGTTATGAAAACGAGGTTAGCAAACATTTTGTAATTTTTCTCAATTTCCCCTGTCTAATGGCTTGTTCACTGTGTTGTTTGCTTATGTCGTTTTATTTTGCTTGTTTTGTGGTTAGGGATTTGTGTAGAAGTGGATATAGACAGAATAGCTATCTTACCTCTCCACCCCCCCCCCCCTTCCCTCCCTCCTTCCCTCATTTTTGTCCCTACCCATAATTCTCTCTTTCACACAAGTGACAGTTATTTGAAATCAGTGCGCGCCTAACGCTGGTTTCGGTGCTGTTTAGCAGTTTAGTCTTAGATATTGGTCACCTTTAGAAAAGTTTCCCGGAGGGCATCATGTAAAGCTCTGAGATGGGACAAAGTTATTACGATTCGCAGAGTCTGCATCGTCCAATATCGTATTATATTCTCGTTTCATTTGGCTAAACGGTTCAATCACCCTGATCCGGGCTGAGAAAGAAAGGTACGATATTGTTCGCTTTTCTAAGGTGACCACTAAGTCTTTGGCCTCGGGAACAGGCTCTTAGGAGTCAAGTGAATTAGGTGAGAGCAAACTTGAAGGTGAACTTTGACCCGGGCGAAGACTTAGTTTTTTTCTGGTGTGAAAACAAGGCTAAGGTGGTCCACCGACCGTGTGACTTTACATCCGGGAACTTGATTAAGACGAGTGTAAGAGGAAAGTCCAGGAGTGATTTTCTGCCAATAGGCTGAATTTTTCCGAGCTATTCGTTTTTATTTATATTAAACGTCAGAAGATTATGCGTGGTTGTGGATAGTCTTATCAGTGCCGAGGAAGTGTGTTATTGTGTGATTTCCGCATGGTGTTGAAAGGTATGTTGAATCTAGGTCTAGTTTTACCAGGCTCTAATCTTATTGAACGAAAGGCCGGATTTTGAACATAAGAGGGTGATAATTTGGGCACTATATTTCATTCAGTTTGTTGTCAATTCCATGCGAAATCCTGTTGTTTATCGGACCGCGAAAAAAGTAGTGTTTTAATAAATATTTAAGTTGTTTTGTAAGCCTTAACCAGGCATCTTTCGCTGCAGTTCACTAAACTTAAAAATTCCTAGACTAAAATGACACCGGTTTAAAACTTTGCGAACTCACACTACTGAATAAATCTTCTAAAATTTCCGTCATCTTCAATTTAAACTCGTTCGAATACTTCTAGGGAAAATTAACTTACCGCCCGAAGTCAAATAGAGGCTTTTAATCGGCCTTGAATGAGTTTTATTGTTTTAAATTAACAAGTAGTAGCACCAGTTGATATTTATGATAACAAGGTTCTCCAAAAATCCAGGTATATTTCTTTATTTCTATTTTTCTATTATTTTCAACAATCCGCCATCCGTTATCCACCGTCAGTCGTCCCTTTCACCTTTCTCCAGACAGCATCTTCCTCTTTTGCCGAAAAAAAACAGGTGGAAAAATGGCCAATTTTGCACCAAAACCATGGACTAACCCCTTTGGAAAAATGTCCATTTTTCGACTTTTTGAACTTCTTGTTTTTATAGCCTAGAAAGGCGTTTTTTCCTTCTAGAATATCATAAAACGTATTTTCCTGGCCTATATTGCCTAAAAAAAACAGGTGGAAAAATGGCCAATTTTGCACCAAAACCATGGACTAACCCCTTTGGAAAAATGTCCATTTTTCGACTTTTTGAACTTCTTGTTTTTATAGCCTAGAAAGGCGTTTTTTCCTTCTAGAATATCATAAAACGTATTTTCCTGGCCTATATTGCCTAAAAAAAACAGGTGGAAAAATGGCCAATTTTGCACCAAAACCATGGACTAACCCCTTTGGAAAAATGTCCATTTTTCGACTTTTTGAACTTCTTGTTTTTATAGCCTAGAAAGGCGTTTTTTCCTTCTAGAATATCATAAAACGTATTTTCCTGGCCTATATTGCCTAAAAAAAACAGGTGGAAAAATGGCCAATTTTGCACCAAAACCATGGACTAACCCCTTTGGAAAAATGTCCATTTTTCGACTTTTTGAACTTCTTGTTTTTATAGCCTAGAAAGGCGTTTTTTCCTTCTAGAATATCATAAAACGTATTTTCCTGGCCTATATTGCCTAAAAAAAACAGGTGGAAAAATGGCCAATTTTGCACCAAAACCATGGACTAACCCCTTTGGAAAAATGTCCATTTTTCGACTTTTTGAACTTCTTGTTTTTATAGCCTAGAAAGGCGTTTTTTCCTTCTAGAATATCATAAAACGTATTTTCCTGGCCTATATTGCCTAAAAAAAACAGGTGGAAAAATGGCCAATTTTGCACCCAAACCATGGACTAACCCCTGTGGAAAAATGTCCATTTTTCGACTTTTTGAACTTCTTGTTTTTATAGCCTAGAAAGGCGTTTTTTCCTTCTAGAATATCATAAAACGTATTTTCCTGGCCTATATTGCCTAAAAAAAACAGGTGGAAAAATGGCCAATTTTGCACCAAAACCATGGACTAACCCCTTTGGAAAAATGTCCATTTTTCGACTTTTTGAACTTCTTGTTTTTATAGCCTAGAAAGGCGTTTTTTCCTTCTAGAATATCATAAAACGTATTTTCCTGGCCTATATTGCCTAAAAAAAACAGGTGGAAAAATGGCCAATTTTGCACCAAAACCATGGACTAACCCCTTTGGAAAAATGTCCATTTTTCGACTTTTTGAACTTCTTGTTTTTATAGCCTAGAAAGGCGTTTTTTCCTTCTAGAATATCATAAAACGTATTTTCCTGGCCTATATTGCCTAAAAAAAACAGGTGGAAAAATGGCCAATTTTGCACCAAAACCATGGACTAACCCCTTTGGAAAAATGTCCATTTTTCGACTTTTTGAACTTCTTGTTTTTATAGCCTAGAAAGGCGTTTTTTCCTTCTAGAATATCATAAAACGTATTTTCCTGGCCTATATTGCCTAAAAAAAACAGGTGGAAAAATGGCCAATTTTGCACCAAAACCATGGACTAACCCCTTTGGAAAAATGTCCATTTTTCGACTTTTTGAACTTCTTGTTTTTATAGCCTAGAAAGGCGTTTTTTCCTTCTAGAATATCATAAAACGTATTTTCCTGGCCTATATTGCCTAAAAAAAACAGGTGGAAAAATGGCCAATTTTGCACCAAAACCATGGACTAACCCCTTTGGAAAAATGTCCATTTTTCGACTTTTTGAACTTCTTGTTTTTATAGCCTAGAAAGGCGTTTTTTCCTTCTAGAATATCATAAAACGTATTTTCCTGGCCTATATTGCCTAAAAAAAACAGGTGGAAAAATGGCCAATTTTGCACCCAAACCATGGACTAACCCCTGTGGAAAAATGTCCATTTTTCGACCTTTTGAACTTCTTGTTTTTATAGCCTAGAAAGGCGTTTTTTCCTTCTAGAATATCATAAAACGTATTTTCCTGGCCTATATTGCCTAAAAAAAACAGGTGGAAAAATGGCCAATTTTGCACCAAAACCATGGACTAACCCCTTTGGAAAAATGTCCATTTTTCGACTTTTTGAACTTCTTGTTTTTATAGCCTAGAAAGGCGTTTTTTCCTTCTAGAATATCATAAAACGTATTTTCCTGGCCTATATTGCCTAAAAAAAACAGGTGGAAAAATGGCCAATTTTGCACCAAAACCATGGACTAACCCCTTTGGAAAAATGTCCATTTTTCGACTTTTTGAACTTCTTGTTTTTATAGCCTAGAAAGGCGTTTTTTCCTTCTAGAATATCATAAAACGTATTTTCCTGGCCTATATTGCCTAAAAAAAACAGGTGGAAAAATGGCCAATTTTGCACCAAAACCATGGACTAACCCCTTTGGAAAAATGTCCATTTTTCGACTTTTTGAACTTCTTGTTTTTATAGCCTAGAAAGGCGTTTTTTCCTTCTAGAATATCATAAAACGTATTTTCCTGGCCTATATTGCCTAAAAAAAACAGGTGGAAAAATGGCCAATTTTGCACCAAAACCATGGACTAACCCCTTTGGAAAAATGTCCATTTTTCGACTTTTTGAACTTCTTGTTTTTATAGCCTAGAAAGGCGTTTTTTCCTTCTAGAATATCATAAAACGTATTTTCCTGGCCTATATTGCCTAAAAAAAACAGGTGGAAAAATGGCCAATTTTGCACCAAAACCATGGACTAACCCCTTTGGAAAAATGTCCATTTTTCGACTTTTTGAACTTCTTGTTTTTATAGCCTAGAAAGGCGTTTTTTCCTTCTAGAATATCATAAAACGTATTTTCCTGGCCTATATTGCCTAAAAAAAACAGGTGGAAAAATGGCCAATTTTGCACCCAAACCATGGACTAACCCCTGTGGAAAAATGTCCATTTTTCGACTTTTTGAACTTCTTGTTTTTATAGCCTAGAAAGGCGTTTTTTCCTTCTAGAATATCATAAAACGTATTTTCCTGGCCTATATTGCCTAAAAAAAACAGGTGGAAAAATGGCCAATTTTGCACCAAAACCATGGACTAACCCCTTTGGAAAAATGTCCATTTTTCGACTTTTTGAACTTCTTGTTTTTATAGCCTAGAAAGGCGTTTTTTCCTTCTAGAATATCATAAAACGTATTTTCCTGGCCTATATTGCCTAAAAAAAACAGGTGGAAAAATGGCCAATTTTGCACCAAAACCATGGACTAACCCCTTTGGAAAAATGTCCATTTTTCGACTTTTTGAACTTCTTGTTTTTATAGCCTAGAAAGGCGTTTTTTCCTTCTAGAATATCATAAAACGTATTTTCCTGGCCTATATTGCCTAAAAAAAACAGGTGGAAAAATGGCCAATTTTGCACCCAAACCATGGACTAACCCCTGTGGAAAAATGTCCATTTTCGACTTTTTGAACTTCTTGTTTTTATAGCCTAGAAAGGCGTTTTTTCCTTCTAGAATATCATAAAACGTATTTTCCTGGCCTATATTGCCTAAAAAAAACAGGTGGAAAAATGGCCAATTTTGCACCAAAACCATGGACTAACCCCTGTGGAAAAATGTCCATTTTTCGACTTTTTGAACTTCTTGTTTTTATAGCCTAGAAAGGCGTTTTTTCCTTCTAGAATATCATAAAACGTATTTTCCTGGCCTATATTGCCTAAAAAAAACAGGTGGAAAAATGGCCAATTTTGCACCAAAACCATGGACTAACCCCTTTGGAAAAATGTCCATTTTTCGACTTTTTGAACTTCTTGTTTTTATAGCCTAGAAAGGCGTTTTTTCCTTCTAGAATATCATAAAACGTATTTTCCTGGCCTATATTGCCTAAAAAAAACAGGTGGAAAAATGGCCAATTTTGCACCAAAACCATGGACTAACCCCTTTGGAAAAATGTCCATTTTTCGACTTTTTGAACTTCTTGTTTTTATAGCCTAGAAAGGCGTTTTTTCCTTCTAGAATATCATAAAACGTATTTTCCTGGCCTATATTGCCTAAAAAAAACAGGTGGAAAAATGGCCAATTTTGCACCAAAACCATGGACTAACCCCTTTGGAAAAATGTCCATTTTTCGACTTTTTGAACTTCTTGTTTTTATAGCCTAGAAAGGCGTTTTTTCCTTCTAGAATATCATAAAACGTATTTTCCTGGCCTATATTGCCTAAAAAAAACAGGTGGAAAAATGGCCAATTTTGCACCCAAACCATGGACTAACCCCTGTGGAAAAATGTCCATTTTTCGACTTTTTGAACTTCTTGTTTTTATAGCCTAGAAAGGCGTTTTTTCCTTCTAGAATATCATAAAACGTATTTTCCTGGCCTATATTGCCTAAAAAAAACAGGTGGAAAAATGGCCAATTTTGCACCAAAACCATGGACTAACCCCTTTGGAAAAATGTCCATTTTTCGACTTTTTGAACTTCTTGTTTTTATAGCCTAGAAAGGCGTTTTTTCCTTCTAGAATATCATAAAACGTATTTTCCTGGCCTATATTGCCTAAAAAAAACAGGTGGAAAAATGGCCAATTTTGCACCAAAACCATGGACTAACCCCTTTGGAAAAATGTCCATTTTTCGACTTTTTGAACTTCTTGTTTTTATAGCCTAGAAAGGCGTTTTTTCCTTCTAGAATATCATAAAACGTATTTTCCTGGCCTATATTGCCTAAAAAAAACAGGTGGAAAAATGGCCAATTTTGCACCAAACCATGGACTAACCCCTGTGGAAAAATGTCCATTTTTCGACTTTTTGAACTTCTTGTTTTTATAGCCTAGAAAGGCGTTTTTTCCTTCTAGAATATCATAAAACGTATTTTCCTGGCCTATATTGCCTAAAAAAAACAGGTGGAAAAATGGCCAATTTTGCACCAAAACCATGGACTAACCCCTGTGGAAAAATGTCCATTTTTCGACTTTTTGAACTTCTTGTTTTTATAGCCTAGAAAGGCGTTTTTTCCTTCTAGAATATCATAAAACGTATTTTCCTGGCCTATATTGCCTAAAAAAAACAGGTGGAAAAATGGCCAATTTTGCACCAAAACCATGGACTAACCCCTTTGGAAAAATGTCCATTTTTCGACTTTTTGAACTTCTTGTTTTTATAGCCTAGAAAGGCGTTTTTTCCTTCTAGAATATCATAAAACGTATTTTCCTGGCCTATATTGCCTAAAAAAAACAGGTGGAAAAATGGCCAATTTTGCACCAAAACCATGGACTAACCCCTTTGGAAAAATGTCCATTTTTCGACTTTTTGAACTTCTTGTTTTTATAGCCTAGAAAGGCGTTTTTTCCTTCTAGAATATCATAAAACGTATTTTCCTGGCCTATATTGCCTAAAAAAAACAGGTGGAAAAATGGCCAATTTTGCACCAAAACCATGGACTAACCCCTTTGGAAAAATGTCCATTTTTCGACTTTTTGAACTTCTTGTTTTTATAGCCTAGAAAGGCGTTTTTTCCTTCTAGAATATCATAAAACGTATTTTCCTGGCCTATATTGCCTAAAAAAAACAGGTGGAAAAATGGCCAATTTTGCACCAAAACCATGGACTAACCCCTTTGGAAAAATGTCCATTTTTCGACTTTTTGAACTTCTTGTTTTTATAGCCTAGAAAGGCGTTTTTTCCTTCTAGAATATCATAAAACGTATTTTCCTGGCCTATATTGCCTAAAAAAAACAGGTGGAAAAATGGCCAATTTTGCACCAAAACCATGGACTAACCCCTTTGGAAAAATGTCCATTTTTCGACTTTTTGAACTTCTTGTTTTTATAGCCTAGAAAGGCGTTTTTTCCTTCTAGAATATCATAAAACGTATTTTCCTGGCCTATATTGCCTAAAAAAAACAGGTGGAAAAATGGCCAATTTTGCACCCAAACCATGGACTAACCCCTGTGGAAAAATGTCCATTTTTCGACTTTTTGAACTTCTTGTTTTTATAGCCTAGAAAGGCGTTTTTTCCTTCTAGAATATCATAAAACGTATTTTCCTGGCCTATATTGCCTAAAAAAAACAGGTGGAAAAATGGCCAATTTTGCACCAAAACCATGGACTAACCCCTTTGGAAAAATGTCCATTTTTCGACTTTTTGAACTTCTTGTTTTTATAGCCTAGAAAGGCGTTTTTTCCTTCTAGAATATCATAAAACGTATTTTCCTGGCCTATATTGCCTAAAAAAAACAGGTGGAAAAATGGCCAATTTTGCACCAAAACCATGGACTAACCCCTTTGGAAAAATGTCCATTTTTCGACTTTTTGAACTTCTTGTTTTTATAGCCTAGAAAGGCGTTTTTTCCTTCTAGAATATCATAAAACGTATTTTCCTGGCCTATATTGCCTAAAAAAAACAGGTGGAAAAATGGCCAATTTTGCACCCAAACCATGGACTAACCCCTGTGGAAAAATGTCCATTTTTCGACTTTTTGAACTTCTTGTTTTTATAGCCTAGAAAGGCGTTTTTTCCTTCTAGAATATCATAAAACGTATTTTCCTGGCCTATATTGCCTAAAAAAAACAGGTGGAAAAATGGCCAATTTTGCACCAAAACCATGGACTAACCCCTGTGGAAAAATGTCCATTTTTCGACTTTTTGAACTTCTTGTTTTTATAGCCTAGAAAGGCGTTTTTTCCTTCTAGAATATCATAAAACGTATTTTCCTGGCCTATATTGCCTAAAAAAAACAGGTGGAAAAATGGCCAATTTTGCACCAAAACCATGGACTAACCCCTTTGGAAAAATGTCCATTTTTCGACTTTTTGAACTTCTTGTTTTTATAGCCTAGAAAGGCGTTTTTTCCTTCTAGAATATCATAAAACGTATTTTCCTGGCCTATATTGCCTAAAAAAAACAGGTGGAAAAATGGCCAATTTTGCACCAAAACCATGGACTAACCCCTTTGGAAAAATGTCCATTTTTCGACTTTTTGAACTTCTTGTTTTTATAGCCTAGAAAGGCGTTTTTTCCTTCTAGAATATCATAAAACGTATTTTCCTGGCCTATATTGCCTAAAAAAAACAGGTGGAAAAATGGCCAATTTTGCACCAAAACCATGGACTAACCCCTTTGGAAAAATGTCCATTTTTCGACTTTTTGAACTTCTTGTTTTTATAGCCTAGAAAGGCGTTTTTTCCTTCTAGAATATCATAAAACGTATTTTCCTGGCCTATATTGCCTAAAAAAAACAGGTGGAAAAATGGCCAATTTTGCACCCAAACCATGGACTAACCCCTGTGGAAAAATGTCCATTTTTCGACTTTTTGAACTTCTTGTTTTTATAGCCTAGAAAGGCGTTTTTTCCTTCTAGAATATCATAAAACGTATTTTCCTGGCCTATATTGCCTAAAAAAAACAGGTGGAAAAATGGCCAATTTTGCACCAAAACCATGGACTAACCCCTTTGGAAAAATGTCCATTTTTCGACTTTTTGAACTTCTTGTTTTTATAGCCTAGAAAGGCGTTTTTTCCTTCTAGAATATCATAAAACGTATTTTCCTGGCCTATATTGCCTAAAAAAAACAGGTGGAAAAATGGCCAATTTTGCACCAAAACCATGGACTAACCCCTTTGGAAAAATGTCCATTTTTCGACTTTTTGAACTTCTTGTTTTTATAGCCTAGAAAGGCGTTTTTTCCTTCTAGAATATCATAAAACGTATTTCCTGGCCTATATTGCCTAAAAAAAACAGGTGGAAAAATGGCCAATTTTGCACCAAACCATGGACTAACCCCTGTGGAAAAATGTCCATTTTTCGACTTTTTGAACTTCTTGTTTTTATAGCCTAGAAAGGCGTTTTTTCCTTCTAGAATATCATAAAACGTATTTTCCTGGCCTATATTGCCTAAAAAAAACAGGTGGAAAAATGGCCAATTTTGCACCAAAACCATGGACTAACCCCTGTGGAAAAATGTCCATTTTTCGACTTTTTGAACTTCTTGTTTTTATAGCCTAGAAAGGCGTTTTTTCCTTCTAGAATATCATAAAACGTATTTTCCTGGCCTATATTGCCTAAAAAAAACAGGTGGAAAAATGGCCAATTTTGCACCAAAACCATGGACTAACCCCTTTGGAAAAATGTCCATTTTTCGACTTTTTGAACTTCTTGTTTTTATAGCCTAGAAAGGCGTTTTTTCCTTCTAGAATATCATAAAACGTATTTTCCTGGCCTATATTGCCTAAAAAAAACAGGTGGAAAAATGGCCAATTTTGCACCAAAACCATGGACTAACCCCTTTGGAAAAATGTCCATTTTTCGACTTTTTGAACTTCTTGTTTTTATAGCCTAGAAAGGCGTTTTTTCCTTCTAGAATATCATAAAACGTATTTTCCTGGCCTATATTGCCTAAAAAAAACAGGTGGAAAAATGGCCAATTTTGCACCAAAACCATGGACTAACCCCTTTGGAAAAATGTCCATTTTTCGACTTTTTGAACTTCTTGTTTTTATAGCCTAGAAAGGCGTTTTTTCCTTCTAGAATATCATAAAACGTATTTTCCTGGCCTATATTGCCTAAAAAAAACAGGTGGAAAAATGGCCAATTTTGCACCAAAACCATGGACTAACCCCTTTGGAAAAATGTCCATTTTTCGACTTTTTGAACTTCTTGTTTTTATAGCCTAGAAAGGCGTTTTTTCCTTCTAGAATATCATAAAACGTATTTTCCTGGCCTATATTGCCTAAAAAAAACAGGTGGAAAAATGGCCAATTTTGCACCAAAACCATGGACTAACCCCTTTGGAAAAATGTCCATTTTTCGACTTTTTGAACTTCTTGTTTTTATAGCCTAGAAAGGCGTTTTTTCCTTCTAGAATATCATAAAACGTATTTTCCTGGCCTATATTGCCTAAAAAAAACAGGTGGAAAAATGGCCAATTTTGCACCAAAACCATGGACTAACCCCTTTGGAAAAATGTCCATTTTTCGACTTTTTGAACTTCTTGTTTTTATAGCCTAGAAAGGCGTTTTTTCCTTCTAGAATATCATAAAACGTATTTTCCTGGCCTATATTGCCTAAAAAAAACAGGTGGAAAAATGGCCAATTTTGCACCCAAACCATGGACTAACCCCTGTGGAAAAATGTCCATTTTCGACTTTTTGAACTTCTTGTTTTTATAGCCTAGAAAGGCGTTTTTTCCTTCTAGAATATCATAAAACGTATTTTCCTGGCCTATATTGCCTAAAAAAAACAGGTGGAAAAATGGCCAATTTTGCACCAAAACCATGGACTAACCCCTTTGGAAAAATGTCCATTTTTCGACTTTTTGAACTTCTTGTTTTTATAGCCTAGAAAGGCGTTTTTTCCTTCTAGAATATCATAAAACGTATTTTCCTGGCCTATATTGCCTAAAAAAAACAGGTGGAAAAATGGCCAATTTTGCACCAAAACCATGGACTAACCCCTTTGGAAAAATGTCCATTTTTCGACTTTTTGAACTTCTTGTTTTTATAGCCTAGAAAGGCGTTTTTTCCTTCTAGAATATCATAAAACGTATTTTCCTGGCCTATATTGCCTAAAAAAAACAGGTGGAAAAATGGCCAATTTTGCACCAAAACCATGGACTAACCCCTTTGGAAAAATGTCCATTTTTCGACTTTTTGAACTTCTTGTTTTTATAGCCTAGAAAGGCGTTTTTTCCTTCTAGAATATCATAAAACGTATTTTCCTGGCCTATATTGCCTAAAAAAAACAGGTGGAAAAATGGCCAATTTTGCACCAAAACCATGGACTAACCCCTTTGGAAAAATGTCCATTTTTCGACTTTTTGAACTTCTTGTTTTTATAGCCTAGAAAGGCGTTTTTTCCTTCTAGAATATCATAAAACGTATTTTCCTGGCCTATATTGCCTAAAAAAAACAGGTGGAAAAATGGCCAATTTTGCACCCAAACCATGGACTAACCCCTGTGGAAAAATGTCCATTTTTCGACTTTTTGAACTTCTTGTTTTTATAGCCTAGAAAGGCGTTTTTTCCTTCTAGAATATCATAAAACGTATTTTCCTGGCCTATATTGCCTAAAAAAAACAGGTGGAAAAATGGCCAATTTTGCACCAAAACCATGGACTAACCCCTTTGGAAAAATGTCCATTTTTCGACTTTTTGAACTTCTTGTTTTTATAGCCTAGAAAGGCGTTTTTTCCTTCTAGAATATCATAAAACGTATTTTCCTGGCCTATATTGCCTAAAAAAAACAGGTGGAAAAATGGCCAATTTTGCACCAAAACCATGGACTAACCCCTTTGGAAAAATGTCCATTTTTCGACTTTTTGAACTTCTTGTTTTTATAGCCTAGAAAGGCGTTTTTTCCTTCTAGAATATCATAAAACGTATTTTCCTGGCCTATATTGCCTAAAAAAAACAGGTGGAAAAATGGCCAATTTTGCACCCAAACCATGGACTAACCCCTGTGGAAAAATGTCCATTTTTCGACTTTTTGAACTTCTTGTTTTTATAGCCTAGAAAGGCGTTTTTTCCTTCTAGAATATCATAAAACGTATTTTCCTGGCCTATATTGCCTAAAAAAAACAGGTGGAAAAATGGCCAATTTTGCACCAAAACCATGGACTAACCCCTGTGGAAAAATGTCCATTTTTCGACTTTTTGAACTTCTTGTTTTTATAGCCTAGAAAGGCGTTTTTTCCTTCTAGAATATCATAAAACGTATTTTCCTGGCCTATATTGCCTAAAAAAAACAGGTGGAAAAATGGCCAATTTTGCACCAAAACCATGGACTAACCCCTTTGGAAAAATGTCCATTTTTCGACTTTTTGAACTTCTTGTTTTTATAGCCTAGAAAGGCGTTTTTTCCTTCTAGAATATCATAAAACGTATTTTCCTGGCCTATATTGCCTAAAAAAAACAGGTGGAAAAATGGCCAATTTTGCACCAAAACCATGGACTAACCCCTTTGGAAAAATGTCCATTTTTCGACTTTTTGAACTTCTTGTTTTTATAGCCTAGAAAGGCGTTTTTTCCTTCTAGAATATCATAAAACGTATTTTCCTGGCCTATATTGCCTAAAAAAAACAGGTGGAAAAATGGCCAATTTTGCACCAAAACCATGGACTAACCCCTTTGGAAAAATGTCCATTTTTCGACTTTTTGAACTTCTTGTTTTTATAGCCTAGAAAGGCGTTTTTTCCTTCTAGAATATCATAAAACGTATTTTCCTGGCCTATATTGCCTAAAAAAAACAGGTGGAAAAATGGCCAATTTTGCACCCAAACCATGGACTAACCCCTGTGGAAAAATGTCCATTTTTCGACTTTTTGAACTTCTTGTTTTTATAGCCTAGAAAGGCGTTTTTTCCTTCTAGAATATCATAAAACGTATTTTCCTGGCCTATATTGCCTAAAAAAAACAGGTGGAAAAATGGCCAATTTTGCACCAAAACCATGGACTAACCCCTTTGGAAAAATGTCCATTTTTCGACTTTTTGAACTTCTTGTTTTTATAGCCTAGAAAGGCGTTTTTTCCTTCTAGAATATCATAAAACGTATTTTCCTGGCCTATATTGCCTAAAAAAAACAGGTGGAAAAATGGCCAATTTTGCACCAAAACCATGGACTAACCCCTTTGGAAAAATGTCCATTTTTCGACTTTTTGAACTTCTTGTTTTTATAGCCTAGAAAGGCGTTTTTTCCTTCTAGAATATCATAAAACGTATTTTCCTGGCCTATATTGCCTAAAAAAAACAGGTGGAAAAATGGCCAATTTTGCACCCAAACCATGGACTAACCCCTGTGGAAAAATGTCCATTTTTCGACTTTTTGAACTTCTTGTTTTTATAGCCTAGAAAGGCGTTTTTTCCTTCTAGAATATCATAAAACGTATTTTCCTGGCCTATATTGCCTAAAAAAAACAGGTGGAAAAATGGCCAATTTTGCACCAAAACCATGGACTAACCCCTGTGGAAAAATGTCCATTTTTCGACTTTTTGAACTTCTTGTTTTTATAGCCTAGAAAGGCGTTTTTTCCTTCTAGAATATCATAAAACGTATTTTCCTGGCCTATATTGCCTAAAAAAAACAGGTGGAAAAATGGCCAATTTTGCACCAAAACCATGGACTAACCCTTTGGAAAAATGTCCATTTTCGACTTTTTGAACTTCTTGTTTTTATAGCCTAGAAAGGCGTTTTTTCCTTCTAGAATATCATAAAACGTATTTTCCTGGCCTATATTGCCTAAAAAAAACAGGTGGAAAAATGGCCAATTTTGCACCAAAACCATGGACTAACCCCTTTGGAAAAATGTCCATTTTTCGACTTTTTGAACTTCTTGTTTTTATAGCCTAGAAAGGCGTTTTTTCCTTCTAGAATATCATAAAACGTATTTTCCTGGCCTATATTGCCTAAAAAAAACAGGTGGAAAAATGGCCAATTTTGCACCAAAACCATGGACTAACCCCTTTGGAAAAATGTCCATTTTTCGACTTTTTGAACTTCTTGTTTTTATAGCCTAGAAAGGCGTTTTTTCCTTCTAGAATATCATAAAACGTATTTTCCTGGCCTATATTGCCTAAAAAAAACAGGTGGAAAAATGGCCAATTTTGCACCCAAACCATGGACTAACCCCTGTGGAAAAATGTCCATTTTTCGACTTTTTGAACTTCTTGTTTTTATAGCCTAGAAAGGCGTTTTTTCCTTCTAGAATATCATAAAACGTATTTTCCTGGCCTATATTGCCTAAAAAAAACAGGTGGAAAAATGGCCAATTTTGCACCAAAACCATGGACTAACCCTTTGGAAAAATGTCCATTTTTCGACTTTTTGAACTTCTTGTTTTTATAGCCTAGAAAGGCGTTTTTTCCTTCTAGAATATCATAAAACGTATTTTCCTGGCCTATATTGCCTAAAAAAAACAGGTGGAAAAATGGCCAATTTTGCACCAAAACCATGGACTAACCCCTTTGGAAAAATGTCCATTTTTCGACTTTTTGAACTTCTTGTTTTTATAGCCTAGAAAGGCGTTTTTTCCTTCTAGAATATCATAAAACGTATTTTCCTGGCCTATATTGCCTAAAAAAAACAGGTGGAAAAATGGCCAATTTTGCACCCAAACCATGGACTAACCCCTGTGGAAAAATGTCCATTTTTCGACTTTTTGAACTTCTTGTTTTTATAGCCTAGAAAGGCGTTTTTTCCTTCTAGAATATCATAAAACGTATTTTCCTGGCCTATATTGCCTAAAAAAAACAGGTGGAAAAATGGCCAATTTTGCACCAAAACCATGGACTAACCCCTGTGGAAAAATGTCCATTTTTCGACTTTTTGAACTTCTTGTTTTTATAGCCTAGAAAGGCGTTTTTTCCTTCTAGAATATCATAAAACGTATTTTCCTGGCCTATATTGCCTAAAAAAAACAGGTGGAAAAATGGCCAATTTTGCACCAAAACCATGGACTAACCCCTTTGGAAAAATGTCCATTTTTCGACTTTTTGAACTTCTTGTTTTTATAGCCTAGAAAGGCGTTTTTTCCTTCTAGAATATCATAAAACGTATTTTCCTGGCCTATATTGCCTAAAAAAAACAGGTGGAAAAATGGCCAATTTTGCACCAAAACCATGGACTAACCCCTTTGGAAAAATGTCCATTTTTCGACTTTTTGAACTTCTTGTTTTTATAGCCTAGAAAGGCGTTTTTTCCTTCTAGAATATCATAAAACGTATTTTCCTGGCCTATATTGCCTAAAAAAAACAGGTGGAAAAATGGCCAATTTTGCACCAAAACCATGGACTAACCCCTTTGGAAAAATGTCCATTTTTCGACTTTTTGAACTTCTTGTTTTTATAGCCTAGAAAGGCGTTTTTTCCTTCTAGAATATCATAAAACGTATTTTCCTGGCCTATATTGCCTAAAAAAAACAGGTGGAAAAATGGCCAATTTTGCACCCAAACCATGGACTAACCCCTGTGGAAAAATGTCCATTTTTCGACTTTTTGAACTTCTTGTTTTTATAGCCTAGAAAGGCGTTTTTTCCTTCTAGAATATCATAAAACGTATTTTCCTGGCCTATATTGCCTAAAAAAAACAGGTGGAAAAATGGCCAATTTTGCACCAAAACCATGGACTAACCCCTTTGGAAAAATGTCCATTTTTCGACTTTTTGAACTTCTTGTTTTTATAGCCTAGAAAGGCGTTTTTTCCTTCTAGAATATCATAAAACGTATTTTCCTGGCCTATATTGCCTAAAAAAAACAGGTGGAAAAATGGCCAATTTTGCACCAAAACCATGGACTAACCCCTTTGGAAAAATGTCCATTTTTCGACTTTTTGAACTTCTTGTTTTTATAGCCTAGAAAGGCGTTTTTTCCTTCTAGAATATCATAAAACGTATTTTCCTGGCCTATATTGCCTAAAAAAAACAGGTGGAAAAATGGCCAATTTTGCACCCAAACCATGGACTAACCCCTGTGGAAAAATGTCCATTTTTCGACTTTTTGAACTTCTTGTTTTTATAGCCTAGAAAGGCGTTTTTTCCTTCTAGAATATCATAAAACGTATTTTCCTGGCCTATATTGCCTAAAAAAAACAGGTGGAAAAATGGCCAATTTTGCACCAAAACCATGGACTAACCCCTTTGGAAAAATGTCCATTTTTCGACTTTTTGAACTTCTTGTTTTTATAGCCTAGAAAGGCGTTTTTTCCTTCTAGAATATCATAAAACGTATTTTCCTGGCCTATATTGCCTAAAAAAAACAGGTGGAAAAATGGCCAATTTTGCACCAAAACCATGGACTAACCCCTTTGGAAAAATGTCCATTTTTCGACTTTTTGAACTTCTTGTTTTTATAGCCTAGAAAGGCGTTTTTTCCTTCTAGAATATCATAAAACGTATTTTCCTGGCCTATATTGCCTAAAAAAAACAGGTGGAAAAATGGCCAATTTTGCACCAAAACCATGGACTAACCCCTTTGGAAAAATGTCCATTTTTCGACTTTTTGAACTTCTTGTTTTTATAGCCTAGAAAGGCGTTTTTTTCCTTCTAGAATATCATAAAACGTATTTTCCTGGCCTATATTGCCTAAAAAAAACAGGTGGAAAAATGGCCAATTTTGCACCAAAACCATGGACTAACCCCTTTGGAAAAATGTCCATTTTTCGACTTTTTGAACTTCTTGTTTTTATAGCCTAGAAAGGCGTTTTTTCCTTCTAGAATATCATAAAACGTATTTTCCTGGCCTATATTGCCAATTTTGCACCAAAACCATGGACAAATGGAAAAATGTCCATTTTTCGACTTTTTGAACTTCTTGTTTTTATAGCCTAGAAAGGCGTTTTTCCTTCTAGAATATCATAAAACGTATTTTCCTGGCCTATATTGCCTAAAAAAAACAGGTGGAAAAATGGCCAATTTTGCACCAAAACCATGGACTAACCCCTTTGGAAAAATGTCCATTTTTCGACTTTTTGAACTTCTTGTTTTTATAGCCTAGAAAGGAGTTTTTTCCTTCTAGAATATCATAAAACGTATTTTCCTGGCCTATATTGCCTAAAAAAAACAGGTGGAAAAATGGCCAATTTTGCACCAAAACCATGGACTAACCCCTTTGGAAAAATGTCCATTTTCGACTTTTTGAACTTCTTGTTTTTATAGCCTAGAAAGGCGTTTTTTCCTTCTAGAATATCATAAAACGTATTTTCCTGGCCTATATTGCCTAAAAAAAACAGGTGGAAAAATGGCCAATTTTGCACCAAAACCATGGACTAACCCCTTTGGAAAAATGTCCATTTTTCGACTTTTTGAACTTCTTGTTTTTATAGCCTAGAAAGGCGTTTTTTCCTTCTAGAATATCATAAAACGTATTTTCCTGGCCTATATTGCCTAAAAAAACAGGTGGAGAAATGGCCAATTTGCACCAAAACCATGGACTAACCCCTTTGGAAAAATGTCCATTTTTCGACTTTTTGAACTTCTTGTTTTTATAGCCTAGAAAGGCGTTTTTTCCTTCTAGAATATCATAAAACGTATTTTCCTGGCCTATATTGCCTAAAAAAAACAGGTGGAAAAATGGCCAATTTGCACCAAAACCATGGACTAACCCCTTTGGAAAAATGTCCATTTTTCGACTTTTTGAACTTCTTGTTTTTATAGCCTAGAAAGGCGTTTTTTCCTTCTAGAATATCATAAAACGTATTTTCCTGGCCTATATTGCCTAAAAAAAACAGGTGGAAAAATGGCCAATTTTGCACCAAAACCATGGACTAACCCCTGTGGAAAAATGTCCATTTTTCGACTTTTTGAACTTCTTGTTTTTATAGCCTAGAAAGGCGTTTTTTCCTTCTAGAATATCATAAAACGTATTTTCCTGGCCTATATTGCCTAAAAAAAACAGGTGGAAAAATGGCCAATTTTGCACCAAAACCATGGACTAACCCCTTTGGAAAAATGTCCATTTTTCGACTTTTTGAACTTCTTGTTTTTATAGCCTAGAAAGGCGTTTTTTCCTTCTAGAATATCATAAAACGTATTTTCCTGGCCTATATTGCCTAAAAAAAACAGGTGGAAAAATGGCCAATTTTGCACCAAAACCATGGACTAACCCCTTTGGAAAAATGTCCATTTTTCGACTTTTTGAACTTCTTGTTTTTATAGCCTAGAAAGGCGTTTTTTCCTTCTAGAATATCATAAAACGTATTTTCCTGGCCTATATTGCCTAAAAAAAAACAGGTGGAAAAATGGCCAATTTTGCACCAAAACCATGGACTAACCCCTTTGGAAA